>OOFG01111140.1:0-14019 GCA_900323295.1 Molva molva
GAAGAGGGGGAGAGGAGAGGAGGAGAGGGAGAGGAGAGAGGGAGATGAGAGGAGAGGGAGAGGAGAGGGAGAGAAGAGGGGGAGAGGGAGAGGAGAGGGGGGAGAGGGAGAGGAGAGTAGAAGAGGGAGGAAGAGAGAGGAGGTTAGATTACCTGCACATTTAGTTTGTCCCTTCATCGACAATAAAAAATAAACGTTTTATTTTATAGTACACTATGGACAGTAAAAGATCTCTGGTCGCCTGCTAACATTTGCTTAATTGAAAATAAATACTATGGAGGCTATTGGAAAATTGCCGATACAACGACAACGATAATAAAAATGATAATATTACTAATAAAGTTTTTAGTCTCGCCTCAACAGGGAGTGTATAAAATCAACCATAGAAACTCCTTCAAAAGTAGGCTTGGAGGCAGGATTTTGATTATCTGAACGTACTTGAGGCATCTATAATCAAATCATATCATGTCATAGCTTATCACATCAAGTCATATCATGTCCCTAAAATGCCCTCTGGGATTATTGAAGTAAACCTCATCTCACGTCATATCATGTATTATATATAGTACAGCATATCATATAACCTCATTTCATGTCATAACCTAATATCACGCCAGGGGTCCCACCTTGTCGATCTTGTCCAGCCAGTCCTTGTTGGAGGCCAGCTCAGCCATGAAGGCCTGGTGCTTCTGCCACTTGCTGTGCAGGTTGCGGGCCTCGTCGTAGGACATGTCCTGGGCCGTCAGCATCTTCTCATTGATCCACAGCTTCAGCTGCGGCCACCAAACACCATGCATGTCATTTA
Source organism: Molva molva (assembly GCA_900323295.1). Classification (NCBI taxonomy): domain Eukaryota; kingdom Metazoa; phylum Chordata; class Actinopteri; order Gadiformes; family Lotidae; genus Molva; species Molva molva. The sequence continues at coordinate 806 of OOFG01111140.1, forward strand.
TCATAGATCATATCTCATAAAACATCCATCATCCCATGGAGACTGCTGATGCTTCTCGTTTATTATTTGTAATTTTTGTACCGTGTGAACATTTAGACCCCTATATCTAAAACCACTTCCGGTAAATACATGTCACTAAGGGGCAGCTCAAGCATCTTGCTCTTGTATATTTGAAAACGTGTTATAAGCTGACCTTTATTAGCGTGTATTTTGGTTGAATCGTGTGGATGTTTTACCTCTTGTCCATCTTGCAGGAAGTGCTGAAGTTCCCGGTTGTCCTTCAGCTTAGTCAGCAGCTCGTTGGCGGCCTGCTTGTTCTTCCCTTGTCTGGGGGAGAAGAACCGCCATTTAAACAACTATTCCATCATCACCTACAGGAGAAATCTACTTACAACTAAAACATCAGGTCCAGCACCTTCTCTGGGGAACACATAAGCTAATCCAGTGACCCTATTGTAGTTCAGAAAATGTATAGAATAAGTTAATTCTGTGATAGATACATCACTTCACAATCTTTTTTCTTTGGTTGAGCAATTGAACCAGAAATAATTTCCCCCCCGGGATCAATAAAGTGATCTGAATGTGATTGGCCTCTCACCTCTCCTGGATGGAGTCTGCCTTCTCCTGGATCTTGTCTGCGTTGGCGTTGCCGTCGGCGATGAGGCGGTGCCCAGACTCCACCACGCCGCTGATCTTCTCCTCGCTGGCCTCCATGGTGGTCAGGAAGTCCTCGTGTTTCTTGATGGCGTCTTCCGCCCCCTGCAGGCTGCTGGGCATCTCGGTGTGGGACAGCACATACTCCTACAGACACAGACACAGACACAGACACAAACACACACACACACACACACACACACACACACACACACACACACACACACAGAGAGAGAAATGGTGATATGAATTATTATCTATAATATGCATTATTGATACATACTCCTACACATGGGAGGGGATAGTAATACTAATATGAATTATTAGATATTAATTACTCATACTATTCTCTACAGTAATAGTAATAATTCTTATCAGATATTAAATCATAAATGGCTTCCTGAATTAGCAACTGCAGGAAAAAAAAAAGATTCCCGCTGTTCCATCATCTTGTTGCAGTGGGTATCATCCTATGATTACAGCAGGATTTGCTGAATAACTCAAGCTAACTTAAAGGGCCCCTCTTATGCCACCAAGTGTGAGTGTGATTAGCCATTACAAGCCGTTTGACATCGGCTTGTAATAGTGAAATCACAAGTGGGAGTGTCCACCTAGATGTATGCTGGATAGATCAGTCTACCAGCCTACCAAGTGGACTGTAGCAATTGTTGCTTATCTATCCAGCATACATCTAGGTGGACACTCCCACTTGTGATGTCACTAAGAAAAAGGCAGATGTTCAAACGGCTTGTAATGGCTAATCACACTCACACCTGGTGGCATAAGAGGGGCCCTTTAAGAGGGCTACTGTGTTCCCACAAAAAGCCCATCCTAAAATCGAATCCAATAAATCCATTGAATTTATTCAATGTGATTGATGTAGTTTATTCAACTATAAAATACCCCTATGCTGGACCCTATAGGGTTCCCTGTGGTGCTTGTAGAATGAATATATGTATAAAGTACAAAACAATGAGAGAATTGTGCCCACACACTTCAAAATAATGTCATTGTATTTATAGCCCTTAATCGTGGTCAGAGTGATTAGACAATTTCCTCTCATTATATTCTATTCTTTTCTAACCTGGTTACCAAGTTGTATTTATATCCACGTGGAGGGTGATTATAATGTATTTACTTTTATTTATTTATAAATGTGGTAGGCAAGATATCAGTCAGATCTTTTAACCTTAACCTACGGAGTTGTCACAGTCATGCACTTTAAATGTTTTAGACATTGTTCTCATTCAGACCTCAGAATTCCTCAATAAATTAATTAAGGTCCTTCTTTTTCTCTCGATGCCAGCTTAACCGTTATAATTTGTTTAATTCCAAATAAACACATCATAATTGTATTTCTTTGCATGCACATAACATTTTCGTCAGATCATGAAAAGGTCTATTTTTGCGTCACCTAACGTTTTTATTATAGTTGGCCACCGTCGTATTGAATGTTCCCACTGCGTATGTTTGAATCAGCGGTTGTCTTGATAATAAGCACTTTCACACGCAGACATAAATCATGTTTCTAGTCTGAACATTATCATGGATGTCTATCTGGGAAGAACGTCTCGTTAAATTCCTTTGAGGCTTTACACTGAGGAACAAAGGCATCGTAAAAGTCATCTCAAATTAAAAAAACGTGTACCTGTTACAATTGGAACAAGTCATTTGGAGCTGCTCATGAAAATATTTTGTGCTATTAATAATTTTTTTTGCACATTTGTACAGATCATATCCATAGTTGGAGACAGTATTGTGGTGGGCCGGAGTTTAATGTGGAGGTATTATGTGACATACTTCATCTCTATGCTGCACATAAACTTGATCTCCTGTGTGTTTTATCAGATCGGGGATGTATTTCAGCTCAAGATTATTACCACAACCATAAATGTCCAATTATGGTAACTTGAATAGGATACCATAAAATGATTATAGAACTAGGCCTACAGCGGACGTGGTATCCAAGGATATGTATGTATACAGTCGGAAAGGAAATCATGATCTGTTTAATATGGTGTGTTCGGATTTAGACGTAAACAACCCATTGTATACACAAGCATGACAGGAGAGCAAAACACTTGTGTTGTTTGAGAGGTGAGAAAGTGGGGTCATGTGCGGCTGTGAAAGAGCTTAAATCTTCTTGTTCAGTGTCAGAATTCATAAACAAAAAATAGCTTGCATTTGACTTCACCCTCAGACACTTATATGGTGTGAATAGAATTCCAGAGTGGATGTGGTCACTTGTGAGAAATGCAGCTCTGTGGTTGCAATCTTCTAAAACTGTTAAGCATTGATTCAGGTGCTAAAAGAAGTATGCATGGTGCACTGCACTTCATCATCAAATGTGCAGCATTTATATTGATTCCATTACACTTGTTTATAGTGTAGAGGCCTATTTTGTGGCCTGTATTGCTTTCCTGTATTGTTCTGATCATCATGGGTTGCCCCACCTCCTTTAAAGGAATTTATTAAACAGAGAGCTAACAGTGGCATTGGGGCCAACAACAGAGGGGACTGTGAGGTGCCACATATGTGCACCACATTTGGACAAACGGTGCTGTCAGTAAAGGGAAGTAAATACTGGAATAGCCTACCACCTGCAATAAGAGAGTGCCCTACATATCCCATGAACCATAACAGTTCAAAAATGTTGTTCAATAACACTTCGATGATGTAAATTAAAGTGTGAGCCTTGTCTTCAATCAATGTATCATTTCCATATAATAATATGGATGGTATCCTAGTCCAGAACCAGGGATGTGAAAGTTATAATTAAACTTTCCATTTAATAGCAAATATCCCCATCCAGTGGTGGCGACTCGTTAATGCATACGTCAACCGCTGAGGCTGGTTTTAAAACTCAACCAACCTTTTATACGCGTGCTGCTCATTGGTCAACGGAGATCGCAGCATCTTATACGACCTTCTGATTGGCTTGAAGCGCCGACAATAGCCAGCATGTTCGTGTGTTTTTTCCTTCTGGCTACTACTGGCTGTCTTCATAATCAACAGGTTTGTGTACACACTTTACATTAAATGTATCATGTTGTTTATGGATGCTATCGTAACCTTATGAGTCTCATTGCACAAATTAGGAGTTGATCATTCAATTTTTAGCTAACTATCGTAATAAATCACCTTTTTCGGGCGTTTTGTATACAACTCCTGCTGAATACCTTTAAATTGGCTGGGTTAAATTGCCTCGTTTAGCCACGTTAGCTCGTGGTTAATGTCCAACAAGGTTAGGGCGTTTAAATGGTGCATGTCTTTTAAATGATCTAAACCACGAGCTATCTCACCTAACGTTAGCATGATTTTGAGGGACGACGACACGAACAGCCCGCCAGCAGGGTTGCCTGGCAACAATCCACTACACAGGCGGCCGAGTTTTATTCGCTTTAATAGGGTCTATTATTGTCAAATTTTACATATTGACCAGGGTCAAACATCAATCAGTGAATATCGACCATCATATAGCTAGCTAGTATAGGTCTGCTACGTCGGCATATGAAGGATTATGTATGCAGTTGGTTGCCATGGCAGCAATCTGCCGGGTACACGCTCAGGTGTGCGCCACGAATAGTGTAACGTTACTGCTCGGCCCCACCAAACGCGTGGCCTCGAGCGTGGCAACGCGTGTCAACGCCCCGCACTCTCTCTAGTGGCTGCTTGTGGGAGTTTACCACTTTGTCGATGGAAGTGCTTAAACCTGGAAATTACATTCACTACGAGTCCGTATAGTCCGCCAGTACTCACTGAATGTCGATTGTCCAATCGCATGGCCGTGCTGCAAATCGCGCTCATTTGCATAAAGATAATTGAAGTTCAACTTTTTTAACAGTCATGCGGTTGGAAAGTACGGTGATCGTCTGCGTCGAGCGTTAGATAATGCACTAGTGCCCACTAGAGATGCGATCGATACATGAATACAGTTGAATAAAATGCTAAAGCACCCCTTAAAATAGCATATTTTGGCCCGATGTTGAAAAATAAACATCAGGTAAGCGTTACTCGGTCATGGTGTATCCCTGCCCGCCACTGTAGATGTGCTATGAGCTGCTTTACATTTTTTGCCAAATGCCTTATCAAGGATGCGACAATGTATGTATCGGATGCGCTGCCCATCTTCGTGCAACAGCGAGGCGCTGTCGACGAGGGTTTTCATTTAGTAGTTAATCCGCTTTGCACGTCTTATTTATAGGGATGGGAACGCCTGTAGTGATCCCTGAGGAGCAGCAGCAGCTGAGAAGCGGGTCGTGACGCTGCAAAGGCGATGAGGTCGTCTAGCTGTCAGATGCTCCGATTTGTACAATGAAGAAGATATTCAACTTCACCAAGAAAAAGAAGTTCCCGTCCAACACTTCTGACAACGGAAGCACGATTTCCGGTGGTGGATATGATTTAAAAGAAAAGGACTTGGGGAAGGTGCACAAGGCGGCCCTGCTAGGTGACGTCCCAAAGCTGGTGCAACTCGCCAAGAAGAATGACATTAATCAGCTGGACAAGGAGAACAGGTAAGGCGCACCTAAATTATGCTATTATGCTATTATGCATGGGTTTGTATGAATGTGAATACTCTTAATCTTGTGTATCTCTCCCACATTTCAACGGTCAGTGACATGAGCAGTCATTATATGAAGAAGCGAGAACTACATTAATTCTATGTATTTAGTGGTTATGCCTGAAATTACCATTGTGGTGACTGACCTGCAGTGACTGACTGATTAATGCAGTCAGTTGCATGACCTGTAATTTTATTTTGAGCATAGTTCAAATTACGCTCATCATGTGTTGCCACTTACTTATGTTTCCAGAAAGGATCTTGTTACCCTTGACCAATAGAATGTGACGGGGGTAATTGTTGGGATTACCGGAACTACTTTGCGAATTGTATTGAAATTATGCACCTGTGTTTATGTAATTAGTATAGAATTACACAACAAAATGGATTAAAGAATTTGACATGTAAGAAGCTCATAGTCATAGTAGTTATAGTAACCATAAAGCATATAGGATGATCGCTTATCCAAGGGTTCACATTCAATCTAACAATAACTACAACAGTAACATATATAACCAGCCTACAGGTTTGTTTTCATTAACCCCAAATTAACATGAATCTAGGCGGCTGGTAATGCCATGATGATATCATAAAGTTAATCAAAATAAGTGTGTAATAGAACTTAGAATTTAATAAATAAATATATATAATTTGATGGACACTGGACGCTTTAATCCAAACAATACATCCTTACAGTGAGCGCATACATTCTTAGCATGGGTGGCCCCAGTGGGAATCAAACCCCTAAGCATTGTGTCCATCTCTACTAGCTAGCTGAGCTAGACCGGATCAGGACTTTTTGAGAAAGTCTCATTTCATTTCTGCCGGTTACAGAACACCTCTCCATATCGCGTGTGCCAGCGGACATGTCGACGTGGTCCAGTTCCTCGTGGACAACAAAGTCAAACTCAACCTATGTGACAATCAAAACCGATCCGCCTTGATGAAGGTAAGCAGTAAAGTATCAAGTAGATGATAAACGGACCTCGATCGTCTTCTTTTTTATTACATTTGAAAACGAAACTAAAGAACGGCTCAACCCACGGGTGCGCCCACCACGTGGTTCAACATGCCTTGTAGCGACCGAGCCTCGTTCCTCCATGTTGTTTCCCCTCACTTGGAACCCACCTTTCTGTCTTTGTCCTCACTTTACGGGCACATAAGACCCATAACATATCCATAAATGAACTGAACTCCAAAGCACCGTAGGACTCAAGCACCCGTGTTCCTTCCTTTCCCCGCTTAACAAACTCCCCCACGTTCTCTGTCCCGCACGGTGGCAGGCGGTGCAGAGCCAGCACGAGCGCTGCGTGAGCATGCTGCTGGAGGGCCATGCCGACCCCAACCTGGTGGACATCAACGGGAACACGGCGCTGCACCTGGCCGCCAACATCCCGTCCAGCTCCACCGCCACGCTGCTGCTGGAGCACGAGGCCAACGTCAACACCCAGAACAAGGCGAGGGAGCTCTCTTTATTTACAACACGGGACCCCGGCCGAGGTCCTCGTTCCCCTCGCTCGTCTCATCAAACTGGGATCGGTCGGCAGGAGAACGTGCTGCTCATATGCGCCTAGCAAGTCTGTTATCGGGAGCTTTATATACCCCTATATCGTAGTCGTTTTGTAATGTACACTGATTTTGTAATGTGTTTATTTACACAAATGAGTTTGCCTGGATTGTGTTTCCAGAGATTTTACACGGATTGTGTGTTTTCAGGAGGGTTTTACACCCTTGGCTGTTACCATCCGGGAGAACCACGTGGAGATGGCCGAGTTCCTCCTCAAAGAGGGCGCAGATTTTAACATCACAGAGCAGGGTCAAAGGTCACAACAACCAGCCTCTTGCAAATCGCTTTTGTTGTATTGATAAGAAAAATGCAAGCATTGATCTATACCGTGCTCTATTTTTTTAATGCGGTTTTCTTTTGTCGTCACTGGTTTGGACTGCTAGGTCACCGCTGATGATCGCCGCAGGGAACGGCCAGATCAGCATGTTGCGACTGCTCCTGCAGTACGACGCAGACATCTCGCTGAAGGACAGCAAGGGCTGGTCCGCCGACGATCACGCGGTCATCAACGGACATCATGCGTAAGCCGCGGTCCTCTTGCTTCTCAGTGTACTTTACTTTTACACGCATTGCTCAGGTGTAAGCTGTGGTCCTTTTTTTTCCTTTTTAAAGTGAATTCTTCACAAATTGGATTTCTGCTGATGATCATGCATGTAATTGTGTTTTAAATTTGTCATGGGCACACGTTCAAAGCAATGCTTAATACCGCCTAGGATTATTAAAGTACATCTTATGTTTGCATTTTCAGTTGTTCCCACCTAATCATCGAGCATGGCACCAAGCGGAACGGCGTGCCCTCTCCGTCGCACCAAGTCCCCAGCAAAAAGAAGAAGAAAGGCATGATGGGAAGTCCTCCCCACGGAGCAGAAGCAGGCTTCTCTCTAGGAGGACCAGCCATTGACAAAGACGGTAGGCAGATGCCTCTCTCATTGATTCATATTGTGTAGGGACTCAGAAAAGTTATTCCTCGTTGACCATGGTTGTTTTGTTTATCCCTCATGCAATACCCCTTCAATGGATCTAGAGCATGGAACGCATGCATCAGGGAGAGGTATTATGTGTGGCTATCACTTGGCTTGCACCATCATCTCTGTGTTGTTTAGTGTACTCTTCATTGCCATGATGAGTTCTGATTTCACAGGAAAGCATCCAGTATTTCAATAGTTTGTGTTTTGTTGTCATTTCAAAAAGTCAAGCCATTGAATCCAATGTGAGTGCAAGAATATAAGAAGAGGTTTACTGACATTTCTTTGTGCTTCATTTCAGATGCAGAGGATAATTCTCAGTCGGAGTCAGTCAGCAGGTAACCTCAGCTTCATTGTCTTTGTGTGCATCTTGGAACCCCCGACAGTTTTACCACATGCTGACACTAAGCCCCTGTTTAAACTCCCATCAAACTGTTCAGGCCTTCAGTGAGTGCTGCGGATGATTGGCCATCGTCGGATGGGGATGATGATGAATTGGATTTGATCCCAAAGGTAATTTCACGCATTTACTCGTCATCATACGCATTGATTTATTCTTGGAGATTTGAATTAGTATTACATTGTCGTGACACTATTCTCCTTATCCATGTTCTATTCTTTTGACCCAGAAACAGCCAAAGCTAAACCTGAAGAAATTGATTGCCTCTAAGAAAGGCGGGAATGCTGGTAAATATCGAACCATTTATTACCTTATTTAATACCTCCTGCTCGACTAGCTTGTGGTCGTAGTAACCTTCTCCCCCACCATCCCTGCCCTCACCTTTAGCCCAGCTCGACAGATCCCTGAGTGGTGGGGAGTCTGAGACTGAGACTGATCCTAGACACCAGAGACCTTCATCCCTCCCTCAGGGGTTAACACCCAGAGTACCCCAGCACCCAGTAGCCCCCTTCCCTGCTTCCTTCTCCAAAACCCCCCTGAAGACTTCCACCACTGTCCAGAATTCCTCCAAGGTAAATGTTTGCATGTGAACCGTGTCGTAATGATTTTGACGTTGCTTCTCTCGTCTCCTCCCTTCCTTTCTATTATCTTACGAGGAGAGGGCGGAGGGGAGCTGGGAGTGGGTGAAATGTCGGAGAAGGCTTCGGGTAGTAGGCCCAGATCTCCAGAGGGAGGACCCGATGGAAGTCCCGAGGCGGACGACTCCGAAGGAGAAAATGAGGATGAAGAGAATGAAGAGGATGTTGAAGAAGAGGAGGGTGATGATGATGATGATGACGATGAAGAGGATGATGACGATGAGGAGGAAGAAGATGAAGACGACGAGGAAAGTGAAGAGGAGGGAGAGGATGTGGAAAGCGAGGAAGAGTGTGAGGGAGAAGAGGAGGAGGAGGAGGAGGAGGAGGAGGACAATAGTAAGGCCTCAGTCCTAGATGAGTCCATCGGTATCGAGGCTGAGCATTCTGGCACAGGTGACCTAGACCTAATAGGAGATGGTGGCCAAAATGAGCCTGAGAATTGCTTTTCTGATATCAAAGTAACAGAGTCTGGTCTTGAGAGTGTTCGGCCTCCAGATAATGAGAAAGCGTTTTCAGGTGTCAGTGAGACTGGTTCGGCTGGAATACCAAACTATAGGATGCCAGTGAACCTAGATAAAGTGGGAGACTGTGTTGTTTCAGCTATTAGAGTAGAGTCCAAGTTTTCAGATGAAGATGAAAGTGTGCGGTCCGCAGATCCAAATATACAACCAGGCGAAGGTGCAACAGGCGGCATAACACCCAGTCATAGCCCGGCAACTCTGTTACCCGCTCAGAATGTGGAATTAGTTCAAGAGGACAACGGAGATGGTGAAGATTGGTCCTTGTCAAGTAAAGCGCACAGCGGAGATGCTTCTTGGATTGACAGTGATGATGATGCCGCAGGTAATCAGGAGGGTGTGGAGCATGGACGCAACACAGTACTCTCTCAACGAAGCCACATGTCGGCAGAGAAGATGGGGGAGGAAAAATCTGATGCTGCTGACTCTAAAATACCTCTGGCCAAAGAGGAACAACGGCGCTCGTCATGGGGCTCTTTGATACAGGGCGATGGCAGCGACCGAGAGGAGGATCCTCCTGATCTGAATAGACCAGGTGTGGAATCAGAGGTAGTCCCTGCTCAATGGAAAAGCGTGTCTCCAATACCAAATGAGGCATCTTTGTGGGATTCTTCATCACCACCAGTGGCTACCTCAAAATGCAATTCCCCCAAATCCCAGTTGGGGGAACCAACGTGTCCCTTGGATTCCCCATTACCTAGCTGCCCCGACTCACAGCAAAGACCAGAATCAAAGCTGGAGAAATCAAAGTCCGAGTGGGATTCATCTTCAGACGATGACGAAGGCGACCAAAAAAAGGATCCCTCTTCCACCAAAGATGCAGCATTACATGAGGAAAAGAACCGGGTTACTCATGATGTCTCCCCTCTGGTGTCACCAGAGCCTCAGGACGAAGAGAGGCCTAACTCCCAAGCATTAGATGGTAACGTTGAATTAATCACTATGTCTCCAGAAGCGGAGGAACGCTTGGGCAATCAAAATGACCATGATGATGATAATAGCTGGGATGACTGTGAAGCGGATTCAAATAATGAGGTAGAGAGACCCGTTTCTCCCACTCAAAATGGGAGCGAAGGCTCCCCGCAAACAAAAGAAAAGGAACTTGGTGTAAATCCCACTCTACTCAAGTTAAGGCAAGACGAAGATGATTGGCATGACGAAGATGTGGAGAGCAGGTCCGCCACACAAAGAAACTCATTATCCCCAATAGTAACCCCTGCAGGTATCATTCACGAGAACGATAAGGATAAAGAAGATGAATATGACGGTGATGAGGAGCCCCCGGTGTCTATGATCGAGGGAAATGATTCTGACGAGGAGTTCAGCGGCGATCCTGAAGACCCTTTTTTCGGTACCAACAAAGGCTCTCCCAAAGCGAAGGAGGAGAGTGAGAATTCTGACAGCCGGGCCAAGAAGCTGAGGTACGACTTCGCCAGCGCCTCAGTCCAAGTGGCCGTGTCCGGTGACGACTCCGACAGTACTCTGGGCGAATGTCCGGACGAAGGTCCCGGGGAGAGGGCGGACGAGGCGTGCGAGCCCAGATTGACATCCTATGTACCACTAGGAGGTGAAGAGGACTTCATTCGTGAGAACATAGCAGGGCTGGGGGACCACGACAATGTACACCATGAGAAGGTGGAGTCATGCGGTTATGCTTCCACTAAAGTGCACATCGCTGCCGAGTCCGACAGCCACGGATTCTCTGATGAGGAGTTACCTACGACAGACATCGATGACGTGGATGTGGACTCTCCACCCGAGGAAGAGAACTTGATCAAAGGAAGTCCCCAAATCGGAAAGACGGCAAATGTTGTCGAACAGGTACAACTGACTGTGTCATGTGAAATGCAGCAGGTAGTTGTGTTCTTCTCTCTGTGGAGTTTATGTTCATGTAACATGGTTGATTATGTAAATGTAAATGTAATTTGGAGGAACCTTCATAAATACAAATATTTTTTTTCCCATCCATACACAGAATGAAGAGTTAACCGATGATGGAGAGGAGGAAACTGGTGATGATGAGGAGGATGATGATGATGAGGAGGAGGAGGAAGAGGAAGAAGAAGGTCTCACATCAGAAAATGACCAGGATGAGGAGGTGAAAGAGGCCCCCCCAGCTGTAGCAGCCCCCTCTCAGGACCCCGGCGTCTCAAAGGATAATCGGAGGGGTACGTTTCTGACCTCTCTATTGTATTCTGTTCAATGTGACTTAATGTCACTTAACCTTTACCTTACCCGTAGATTTTCTCTCCGAGTTGGGCCTGGAAAAGGAAGCGGAGGAAGGCGATTCTTGGGATTCTGAGGTACGTCAGGAAGAGTTTGGATGATCTCGGCCCTGTATGAGTAGTGCGAGGTGCATATCATTTCAAAGACTTACCGATTTGTTAAATTTTTCCAGTCCCACTCTGAAAGTCCCCAGAACTCTCGTGCTGGAAAGAGTGGCCCTCGTCCTAAAGGGCGCGCAGTGATGTCTGCTCTGGGAAAGAACAATGGAGAAGGTAGTTTCACTTTCTGTTTCTCAGTTTGAAAATGACCGATTTGTGCCACTGGCTTTGCTTTATTTTACAATCATTCCAGGCATCATTCCATGCTGCAGAAAATGTGTGACCGTATGTAGAGCTACACTTTGTACAACCAGGACTCATGCCGAACACATGAAGTTGAAAGTGGTAATACTGGTGTATTTCTAAATTGTGACTGTATAATTATAAAAGTGTTGATTTTAATGCCGACAATGAAAGCAAAAGACCATTAATAGGCCACAACAACACGTGTGTTAACTTGTTAACTAACTAATTATTATTAAGTTGTACAACTCTTAACAGTACGTTGCATTTCCTTTTTGTAGACGTCTTTTATATTCCCTCTTACTTGAGAGGGGGAGAGAGCAGTAAGGGGACATTTCTAGAGCCTTGGAGAGGTGTAGGCAGGCCAGGAGACAGCCAGGGAGTGGGTATGAATGTCTGTCTTGTCTCAGAGCTTGCCAAGGAAAAGCATGTCCTGTAGCATCCCCAGTGAGCCGTCATTAACCTCCGTGATACATGAACCACCACATAGACACCAGTCGCATGAGCATACGGAATGCCATCGTCCTTCACTTCCTGTGTCTGTGAGAATGTTTTGTAACCCAACACAATCGGAATAGTCGTGCTGATTATATCCTAGATCATTCCGCTTGCTGTTGATTTGGGTTGGATCGTTTTTTTTTTTTTATCATTATTTTAACTAGTTGGCATCATTTTATTGGCGACAGTTCTTCCACACATGAGTGTCCTCCCCGATGGATGATGGATAGATCAGCCTACCAGTTGATAGTCAAGTCAAGTCCATTTTATTTGTATAGCTCTTAATCAAAGTTACAGTCTGAAAGGGCTTTACAGGCCATATATTTTTGACACCCACTTACCCTAGCCCCCCAATAGGGCAAGAAAATACTCCCTAAATCAACAAGGAAGAAATCTTGAGAAGGAATGCAGAGTGGGGGAACCCTCCTTCGATGGATTGTTGGGAGTGCATTGGTAGCCATAATTGATAAACAGTGGGGCAAAAAAGTATTTAGTCAGCCACCAATTGTGCAAGTTCTCCCACTTAAAAAGATGAGAGAGGCCTGTAATTTTCATCATAGGTATACCTCAGCTATGAGAGACAAAATGAAAAAAAAAAAAATCTAGAAAATCACTGTCTGATTTTTAAAGAATTTATTTGCAAATTATGGTGGAAAATAAGTATTTGGTCAATAACAAAAGGTCATCTCAATACTTTGTTACATGCCCTTTGTTGGCAATGACAGAGGTCAAACGTTTTCTGTAAGTCTTTACAAGGTTTTCACACACTGCTGCTGGTATTTTGGCCCATTCCTCCATGCAGATCTCCTCTAGAGCAGTGATGTTTTTGGGCCTTCGCTGGGC
>OOFG01111142.1:0-12547 GCA_900323295.1 Molva molva
GAAGTGGCGCCCTCTGCTGGAGGAGAACGCTCAGAGCATCCTGAAGGTGGCCACACCCACCTACAACGACACCGGACTCTGAGATGGAGGGCTCGCTCTCCGCTTCACCTGCTCCTCTCTCTTATCTGCATCTCCTCCATGTTTTCCTGTTTGTTTTTGTCACCCCCCCCCTCTCCCCCCTAGTTGCATTGTAAACAATCGCCATGGACATCTGAGGATACTTTACTCCTACACCTCCAAAGTTCTGTTCCTCCGCTCTCCCTCCCTTCACCCGAATGGAAGGTGAGAGAGGAGTTTTGTGTGACCATCTTTAATCCTCTCCTCCTTTCTTCCCTCCATCCTTCTGGAGTGGGACACTTACAGGGACATCTCCCCCTCTACACCCCTCCCTCCTTTCATTATTCTCCATCGCCAACCTATTCTGGGTCCATTGCCACCCTCACCGCGGAGAGAAAGTCTCAGGCATTCTCTCGCTCTCTCTCTCCAGATTTTCACACTCTAACCCTGTGACCTTTGCCCTTCCCCACCAAAAACAACCCTTTGGCCCCACCAGGCAAAACATACAGACCTAAAAGTTGGGATCCCCCCCAGCGCTGTTTCCTGTGAGTTCAGAGAGCCACTTCCTGTTTACAATAGTCCCACTTCCCGTCTAAGAGAAAATAAGAATAAACAGACACACACAAAAGGAAAGATCTCAAACTGCTTCTGTGTATTTATAATGTTCACATTTTCTCATGATGCATGTTCACATAATTTATATATTTTTACCATTTGTACGTACTTCTCATCTTACTGCTGCAGGCTGAATAAGAACTTTACATTTAATCATATTCTGAAGACTTAACGTAAAGAGGACAAACCTCATTGTGCCTGGACACAATAAAAGAAAAATCAATTTACAAAAGCTGTTGTTCTAGGTTGAGAGGTTGTCTTCGTCGCGTCAGAGAGCTCATGTTCCTCATCTCTGCTCCTTCTCTTCGTGTGTGTCTGTGTCTCTCTCTCTCTCCATCACCTGTTCCTTGCGTTGTCTCTCTGAACTGTACAGGAAAGCTTTTAGCCAACCGTTCCACACCGACCATGTTTAAACAATGAGGTTCTTGTTATAAAAAACACTTAATAAAATGTTTCTCCAGACGAATGGCGCTCCCTTGTTTGTCTTTCTTTTAACGGTGACTCCTGTGTGATCAGTAGACTGTAACCTGACTGTAGTTCAGATCCAACCACCCGTGGCTAATGTCTAGGAGACAGAAGGTCAACCTGATGCATGCTCAGACAACCACAGTTCAAACCCGCCTGCGGTCATAACTCCCTTCAGTCAGAAAGGCTTTGGTTTGCATAACCATCACGTGAATGTGTCTGTAGTACGTGTCTGAGTTCAGCTCCTAGTGTCATTTATATGTGAAGTGACCCAATGGAACAGCCCCCAGTTGTCAGCTTTGTACAAAGTCATGGGACTATCCATGTGTTTATCTATGTTTATCTTCGTCTGTGTCTGTGTCTCTGCATTATTGTAATGTAAACGTCAACGTCTAGCTGTATTTAAAGTGGGGAGGTAAGAGCTATAATTTGGGTGTAATTAGTTTGAAATGGCCTTACTATTTACCTCAGCTATTAGTGAGTGAAATGCATCAATATCCGTTTCGAGTTGACTGCGCACCTGCCTCTGAGCCAATTAAAAACGTTCGACAGCTCCCTGTCAGAATTGATCAATCAGGCCCCCAACGGATTCACACACGGGGTAATTAATCTTGTTTATTAATCACAGTACCGTGAAATGCGGCACACACACACATGACGGAAAACGTAAAAAAATGATCAAAGAGGGAGGTGACGTTTGTCGGTTGTTGAGTTTCAGAGTCCTGCTCTCGCTTTTTTCTGCTTTCTCGCTTTACAGCTCTCGAATCTTTGCTAGAGCAGCATTAAGTGCTCGGAGCTCACAGGTATAGGCCTACCTCGAATTTGTACATTTACACAAGGTGCCATCCACTTTTTGTCCTAAGAAATTGTGGTCGTTATTGTTGGGTGTGTTGGGTGGAGTAGGGGATGGAGGTAGGGCGGTGATGTTGCTGGCCTGCATGGTTTTCCGTTCACTAGCGTGGACCATTTCAAAGTTCCTAGAGACCGAAACCGTAATTATGGAGTATGTAAATAAACCATAATTGGTCCTTGTTTCACGGGCCCCTGGTTGAGGCTAGAGACATGGAAACTGAAACTCAAGTCCTGAAGTCATATACAATAATAGACGAGTGGGATTACAATCATGGATTTTCTCTTTGGAAGTGTTTAATGTTTGTTTTCTGCTTCAGTGAAGGTCGGGAAATCGGGGTGGGTGATTAATGGTAATGCTGGCACCCAAATTTTTCGTGACGTTGCATCTATCAGAAACGGGTGTTTCAGCAGTCAGGTGATCCAGTCAGCAAACGGACACAGAATCTCCCCGACCAATCAAGAAAGGGCAGGCTGCGTCGGGTCTCCAGGGTGACAGGTGTCCGATTTCTCAGGTGAACGTTAAATCATAAACTTGTATCTGATTTACTGAGCAAGTCGTCGAAACCGAGTAACCACACTGATGGTGTTTGTGTTCAGGAGAAAAGGACGCAAATAGTTTTTTATAAATGAATGATAACAGCCAGGTTTAGAGAGAAGTTTTGCAAAAGTCAACACAAACACAAATGTATAAGGAGTGAACATGCAATTAACTAAATCAGTTCGCGGTTAATGCAAATTGATTAGAAAATACATTTTTATAAAAGTTTCTAATGACGCCATTTTGACCACTAGAGGGCGATATACACTCGTTATGAAATCCGACCTGTTCGACTCGTCATATCACTACGCGTCCCGCCGTACCACTTTCTCACCTTTACCTGGCCTCTTATCGTAAATCCACGGTAAAGTACCGAAAACAAATGACTGCATCGCTGATTGCTAAAGAGAAGTGTCCCATCTTCATATATCACACATGGCTGCACTTTAGACAATATGCTTTAAGCACCTGAGTATTTGCATGACATAAAATCATAAAGTCACAGAATTCAAACCAGATATAAACGGAGCATCAGCAGAGACTAAATATAAATGGCAGCTGAACCTGCCCAGTTGTATTTTTATGTTATGAATTCATGTTCATACATGTGTGTGTGTGTGTGTGTGTGTGTGTATGTGTGTGTTAGTGTGTTAATGTGTTAATGTGTTATATGTGGGTGTGGGCACATGTCAGTTTGAATTATGTTTTTTAGCGTCGACTGACAACGTCTACCTCTTAGTTACTTGCGTGCAATTTCATGTATGAGGAAACACATGCACCCAACACACACCTATATATGAACACACACCTTTTACTGTTACACACACACACACACATAGCACACACACAGATCCCATGATAGTGTGTTGAAGGGACTTGGCAGGGGGTTGATCACTTCATGCCTGAGGCTGGCCTGCCTCCGTGGAGCTTTTATTTTGCCGAGACAAGCTTTTCCTTAGCTAGGACAGAGCCTATGCATGATGTCGATGTCTATTAGTCTCTGCTTCAGTGTTCATGTTTTCCTCAGTCTTTGAGGGGATCGGGCCCGTCTGCCGGTCTTCATGTGATTCTAGAGAGTTTCTGATCACTTCCCTGTCAGTTTGCAGCAGTTCTGTCTGGGACAGAGAGCGTCAGATATCAATCATCTGGTTAGAAAACCAGCTGTCGATCGATGGACCTTGAACTCTAGACCTTAACCACCTGACGGCCATATTGGTTAGTGGGGTGGGTAAACTTTCTAGAATATTTGGAAAACAATGCAAACTTTTTAGTTCTGCATTCCATTTCCCCACGCAGGTTGCATTTTGAACCAATATTGCCGCCAAGTGAACAAGGTCTATTGTGTCTGGTCTAATCCTAGACTAGTGCCAGTGTTTTCTGTTCTATTCCCAGCCCAAAGGTTCTGGAGTCTGTCCCAAATGGCTGCTTTATTATGCCTCTGCCCTGTGGGCTAACAGAAGGATATGTATTCCAAGCATTCCCTCTACTCGTTCTGAGCAGAAGTGTGGACCAAGTAGTTTTACTGTACACCTCTTCCACCACCACGAGGCTGTGTATTGTTTGTCGACCAATATGTGTACTTGTATTAATTTATTAGTTTGAGTGACTGTAGTGCAGTCAGGAAGCATACTTTGGACTTTAGTTTCCTCTTTGTGCTTTTGTATGGAGGGTTTTGTGAGTGTGTTGCATGTATTCAGACCAAGTCTGTGGAGAGTGGACAGTTTGTGGGTTAGCTACTGTATTATGTACATTCACAAAAAAACCTGTTCGACCAACCCTTCACCATTGATCCCAAACTGTATTCCTCTAGTCTGTGGCTTTGACGACATTTTATTAACCGGCGGCAGTGGCTCAGGAGGTAGCGCGAGTTGTCTTGCAACCAGAAGGTTGCTGGTTCTATCCCCGACTCCTCTTAGCTAAGTGTTGAGATGTCCCTGAGCAAGACACCTTAACACCTAACCCTTGCTGCTCCTGACGAGCTGGCTGTTGCACTGCATGGTTGACACCGCCGTCGGGCTATGAATGGGTGAATGTAAGGCAATAAAAGTGCTTTGAGTGGCAAAAGGTCTGAAAAGTCCATTTAAAATGAATATTGTGTAAATTAAGCCCAAATGGAGCAAAGGTATACTGTGAAAACTCACTGACAGGATCAAACTAGTTCAAGTCAACTTTTACCCCCAGGAGATCAGGTTAGCTATGTAGGAAGGCACGCACGCACACCTGCCCATGCACGCACGCACACACACACGCACGCACACACACACAGAAACCAGCAACATGCTTCAAAATGCATCCATGCTGTAGATGCTACAGGATTTCTAACCATACCTGATGCATACACAACCACACACACACACACACACACACACACACACACACACACACACACACATATACACACACACACAGGAAAGTCTATTCTTTATGCAACCTCCAGCGCATGTGGAAACAGACACAGGACTGGAAATACACACACTTCAAATACACATAAACATGATCATACACACATATATCACATACACTCACACAAACATTGAATACATAGACACATACATGAAATGTAAATACACACATATGACATACATGTACACACATATTTTGAATACAAATACAAATAAAACAAATCACATGTACATAAAAGACAAATATATACACAAACATAATATGAATACATACATACACAAATATACATGCAACCAAATACACACAAACGCACACACAAAAACCCGCCCACACACACACACGTTTCATTTGGTCCATGCCTTTGGTCTCATTGGTTCTCCTGCCAAACCAGCTTCATGTGTTTGGTTTCAACAAGCCAGAAACATCAGAACTGCCACCAACAATTGTTCCTCCAGGATGGTGGAAGCTAAAAGAGCTTCCACAAGCTCTTTTAGCTTGTGGAAGTAAACTCTATGATTTATTCAATAGGGAACTTGTGGAATAACTTCTGCTTCTTTAAATTGTGATATATGGTGTAATATAAACCAGCCAGCCACCAAGTGTTTATGTTGGCTAGGTTAGGTTAGGGGTTACATTTGGTTAGATTAGATTATTTAGGGATGGCTGGGTTAATGTTAGAGATTGAGTTTGGTGTTATTTATGCATTGATGTAGAATCTGTTAGTGTTATGTTGTGTGTAGTTGGGTTAGGCTTGGTTAGGGTTAATGTTAGGTTGGGTTAGGTTGGGGGTTCAACTAGGTTAGATTAGGATTAGTGTGTATTTCTGTTAGGTTATTTATATGTTCAGGGTTAATAATAGGTTAGGTCTGAACCAGGGTTTCGAGACACTCTCAGCATGTAAATATAACCTCCATCTCTTGGTTGAATCCTGGCCCAGCTCTGATTCTAATCTCTAAGGCCTGCAGGCTGTTTCTAGTACGTTCTATTCCAGAGAAACTCACATGGTTTCATGAGGTCAGATCCCAGGGTGAGGGAGTCACTCTTCTCTATCCAGGTCAACGTCTTACGCCAAGGAAGGCATCACACACAGCCATCTGAATATTAAGATCAGGGATTCACACACACAGCCATCCGAATATTAAGATCAGGGATTCATACACACAGCCATCTGAATATTAAGATCAGGGATTCACACACACAACCATCTGAATATTAAGATCAGGGATTTACACACACACACAGCCATCTGAATATTAAGATCAGGGATTCACACACACAACCATCTGAATATTAAGATCAGGGATCAGACACAACCATCTGAATAATGTAATATAATAATAACAACCGGTTGCTTGGTTATTATAGAATCTTTGGTCAAGAAGTATCAAGATGGTGGGTTTGAACTTCTTTCATGGAACTTCAGATCACATGATTGCAAACCCTCCTATAGTGAACCCTGTACAGCACACTATTTAGGGAACAAATAAGGCAGGGAATAAGGGGAAATCTTACACTGAGAATCTACAGGTGTGACGTGTGTTGGTCGCATAAACAAGCTGACACGGCTAGATGTCACCAACTGAATCTGATGAAAAAGAGACTTCATGGGATATAGTGCGTAAATAATCAGTTGTACACTGCTCTCATAGTGCATTATGGGTATAAAGTAGTGCACTACATAGGGAACCAGATTCGTACATTACGATTTTATCAACAGCACGAAAAAATGTTGACACCCAAATCAGTGCCATATAGTGAGCGGTTTCAGACATGGCCATAGGCTTATAACTGCTTTCCTGAATCAGTTTGTTCATTTGTGTCACATCATATTTCTTCCCCAGGCTGTTCCCATAGTCAGGAGGCTGTGTCTCACAGAGCCAGCCTGCACAGACATGCTCCTTCTGGTGACATAACACCCTCTCTCTGGCTCTCCTTCTATGTCCCTCTGTCGATTCCCTTCCCATCAATAGGCTTGTTAATATATAAATATATATCATTGTAAAATATATAATATATAACCATAAAATATGACATATAACCATCAAATATAACACTTAAATACATATACAAGTATAACATATAACAATTAAGTAAACAATTAATAAACATATTTATAAATATAATAATGCAATAATCAATAGAAATATAATTTTGCATATAGGGATATTGTGATCGTATCCACAGTGTTGAATAAATGTTCAGATAGAGAAGTCCAATAGTCATTGGATTCCAAATTCAATGGATTTTAATGGTTTATAATGCTGTGTATATCTGCAGAACTGTGCATGTTGGTTGTGTACAGAAGAACCGTTTACTTAGTATATAGTATGCTTATAGTCTAGTATTAGATTATTATAAACTTATAGTCTAGTATTGTGGTTCAGATTCACTCTGCTGGTTGGGTTGCTTTGGTCGGGCCTTTTCTTGTCATGACAGGCCACAAATCTTTCTGATGCTCTCTGCTGATGATCATGTTCGTTCACTCGTCTGGCTCAGGTCCTGCTTGACTCAGGTCCTGCTTGAGTTGTCCTGGAGACACGGATAACCAATCACAGGTCACCAACCAGCTTCCAAAACATGAAGCTGGTTGGGTAACAGGAAGTGCAGCCCAACTGTAAACTAATAATCTAGATTATGATGGTATGCTATAATGCTAATGCTGATTAAGGTAATTCCTGCAGCACTTCATCCCAGTCCCTCTGCAGGGTATCCTCAATCACTTTTTGAATTGCCTTTGAGCAACACCCTCAACCCAGATTGTTTCTATAGAAACCATCTTCATCCGGAATAGTATCATACTCATCCATTGCCACCTAAATCGAGCCTTTAGCCAAATGATAACTGCTACGCTACACTAACAATGCGACATATGGTATGCTAGTGTCGCAGTGACTCACAACTCATGATTACAGTTGGAGGAAGTCAAACATCAGCCTGCTAGCGCTGTTTGTTTAGTATGCAATATCTACTTCACTTTATTACCAATGGTCTGCCGGTAGCACATTTCTTTACACAATTTATTCATAGAACTGACCCATGACTCGTGGTTGGAGCTTCTGTTGTTCCACAGGACTCTTATAATTACATGGGGAGGGACAGACGGACAGATGGATGGATATGGATGTATGGATGGATAGGTTGACAGACAGACAAACAGACAAACTGATTCTCTGTCTGTCTGTCTGTCTGATTGATAGATAGATAGATAGATAGATAGATAGATAGATAGATAGAAAGATGGATAAATATATAGACAGACAGACAGACAGACAAACAGACAGACAGACAGACAGACAGACAGACAGACAGACAGACAGACAGACAGGCAGACAGGCAGACAGACAGATAGATATACAGATTGATAATTTGATAGATAGACAGACGGACTGACGGAAGTACGGACGGATGGATGGATGGATAGATAGACAGATAGATTAATTGATAGACAAACAGACGGACAGATAAATAGAGAGATGGACAGGCATATAAATGATAGATGAATGGAGGGATGGATGACAATGGAAGAATAAATGAATGCTAAGACACAGATAAAACAATCACTCTTTGTTCATATCTTTGTAACAGTGATTTAATAATGAGTTCATATCATCTGTGATTCAGCAGCTCTTCTAATCTTTTTTCTCAGTGAATCTCTTTCACTGCTGTGGTCTGTGGTCATGTTTATCATTCATTTTTGAATGCATTATCACCCACTGTTCAGAGAGGCGGTCGGGACGCAACAACAAGTCTCGTTTGTATTTAAATCCTGACCTTTTCTCAGGCTTTAATCCTTCGCACGGGACAAATATACTTTGGACAGCAATATTCCACTGTGTGGTGACATCATCCCACGAGGAAGCAAAACCACTGCATCAATGCCATACAGTCAGGGATGTGGGTGGGTGGGTGTGTGTCTGTGTGTGTCTGTCTGTGTGCCTGTGTGTTTGGTGCTAACTCTAAAAGTAGTAAAGTTTAGTTATTTACCTCTGATGCGAAGGATCTTGTGATACTATGTGTACACAGTCCTCATCTTAAGTGTGAATAGCCTTGTACACATTTATATAGTTAATGTGATAGTAAGTATTTGAGCTTCAGAGGAGAACACAAGCTAAACACAACTTGTCTGTCATAGCTATAGACAGATAAATAAACATGCTTTTTCTTACAAGGTTTATTATTGTCAATGTGATAAACGGCATGTTCTCGATTCAAACAATGATGCATCAAAAATACCGGCCGTCCACTTCCTGGTTTTGTTGTACGAGGGGCTGAGGTCACTGGTTACTTTATTTAGCACAAACAAACTTCAGCTCATGATCCAGGGTTAAAGAGGAACCAAACACTACAATCAAATCTCAGCCACAGCACCCCCTCTGGTCAGACCCTTTTAGTGCAGCCACTAAATATTACTATATTTAATTTTAGTTTTTCAAATAGTAAACAAACATACAGCCACACATTGACAATACAAAACAAAAACGTTCACAGTACATTTGACGTCTTTGTCTGCTATTGAAAATAGCAGACTATTGAAAATATTGAAAATGCTATTGAAAATAGCAGACAATAAAATAAAATAAGATGCGACAATTAAAATAAAAAAATTACTAAATTGAGAGATAGGTTAGCCTTAACCACAGTAGAATGTTCTTTTATAACACTAGTGTGGTGAGAGCAGAGAGACCATGCGATCATTCAATCATGTGGAATGGAAGTTTCATCATGTAGTCGATGAAAGGTTGCCATATTTTATAAAAAAGTTTAATCTTATTCTTTAGTGAGTAGGTTGCTTTTTCCAGAGGAATGCAGTTGTTTACTTCTGACAGCAACAATCCAACTGGTAATGGGAGATCTGACTTCCATTTCGTTGCAATACAAATTCTTTGGCAATGACCAATAGGATGTCTGTAAGCCTGATGGAAGAACTATGTGTAAGATTAGAATTTGTGAGGTTGCCCAAAAGGCATATCTCAGGGTCCATTGGAAAAGTAACCCTATTAATTGTGGATATAACATCACAGACCCCCCGCCGGAAACCTTGTAGTTTACAACACTGCCAAGTGGCATGAAGGAAAGTGCCCTCTTCCAGATCACATCTAAAACAAAGGGGGGAGAAACTGGGGCTAAACCCATATAGCTTGGAGGGGGTGAAATAAATCTGGTGCAAAAAGTTTACCTGAATCAACCTATATCTTGAGTTCAGTGTACATGTAACACCCTTCCTACGTTAGTCCCTCCACAGTTCTGGGTCTATCTCTATACCTAAGTCCCTGATGAAGAATAACTGATTTTTAGGACACTTCGGACAGCAAAATATTTGATTTAATTTTAGAGCATGATCATGGGAAGATACTGGCAGCAAAACTACCGAGCATACATTCAATGAGACAATGGGTGTACATGATTCTTATAGGGAAACTTTCACATCGTGGGTAGTAAATACAAAGGAAACAAAGGTGAGGGGGAGTGACCATCGTGGAGAGTTTAGTATTGGCCATGGCTGAAGTCAGCCATGGCGGGAGAGACCAAGTTAAATTGCAATACACTATGGGTGAGGTTGGACATGTCTGCAAGTTTGCAAGCAAGGCTGCAAGACAGTTAAAGGAATCTACACAACAAAGAAGTCAGTAGATTGACATGGCCTCAGTATCAGACTTCGTGGCTACAGTGGCAATGCAAATGCAACTATCTTAACACCTTTCAATTGGAGAGAGGAAGGGAGGTATCTCTAGGTCCAAGGAGAATGTATACAACTTCCCTTTCAATTGACTAGTAATTATATAAACAAGGTGTATATATTTTGCATATAATTGTATATTATAGTTACGATTAATATTTCCACGACAGTCCCTCTCCACCTAAAGTCTAGATCTTTCCGGTTCACAGATTGACAGAAAGGGTAACAGGGGTTCATAAACCTTAGAGATAGTTTTAACCATTGGTTGACCATCATGAAAAATAACTTTAATGGGCGACACCTCGGGTAGGTTCCCCTGTCCTTGATGATTGACCCTGACAAAAATCTCAGTTTGTCAGGTAGCTGATATTTCTGCTTTAATTGCTGGAAGGACATACAAATTCCATCCATATGACAATGCGAGTGATACCCTTTTGAGGCCTTTGACTCAGTGTCTATTCTGGTACAAGATAGGAATAAGCCTATTTCCCCACAGGGGAGTTTTGAGTGACAGAAAACAATCTCGCCCAAACAACTTATGTATTTTGAACTAAATTTGAACTGAGTGAGCAATGAAAGGGTTATGGGTAAAAATTTTCATCCCATTTGTATAAGATGTCAAACGTAAAACCTCATTAGTATCTAGTCTCTCAATGTTTAACCGTGAGGTTGGGGGGTCCTCAAACCTAGATTGTGCGGCCAAATAATACAGTCTAAAATTAGGAAGTTTCAACCCTCCGTCTGCATAACCTAGGGTAAGTTTGTTTAAGGCGTTCCTTGGGAATTTACCTCCCCAAATAAACCATCTGATCTACTTGTCCAGAGAAGAAAGAAGAAAAAATTGCAGAGGGGACATGAATTGGAAGGGATTGAAACATTTACAAAATAAATCAATTCAACCATAATCGTACTTGGATAAGTGTACAGTTGTGCTATAATCTTCCCCGTCACACCACCAATCTATGATTGACCCATACTCCAATGCAGTGATGGAGTATGTGATGACCTTGATATCTCTCAAAAAGAAAAAGTACATCAATGAAAGTAGTACAAACAAAAGCACACATATAATGGTACACATAAACACTTACCCTAAGCATGCCTCCCCAATTGAGGCAAGCTGTCCCGTGTTGACAGTGTGTCTTCAGATTGTGAAACCTCACAATTGACCTTCTTACCGAGGTTCCTGTTTGTCCTTATGTTATGCACATCTTATCAGTGCTTTAATCGAAACTATTGCAGAAGAGAACGAGCAACTAAACCTGGGTAGCCTACCTGGGTGGCCTACCCTTATCTGTATCGTATCCTACAGGAGTGGATCTGAGAAAATATAAACAGTAAGAACATCAGAGCCATGTAAAATAAAATGGCTCGGCTAATGACAGCACCGTAGTTTGTAAGACCAAAATTACATACAAATTTATTTTTCAAAGAGAAAAGAAGAAATCCGAACAATGAGGGTGGCGAAAAACATTGTACGTATGTACATATATATGCGTATGTGGTGTTAAGTGTTAGGTGTTAAGTGTTTGGTGTGTTGTGATGGGGTTGTGTTTGGTTCTAGTGTTTGGTGTTTGGTGGCGTGTTTTGTTCTAGTGTTTGGTTCTAGTGTTTGGTGTGTTTGGTTCCAGTGTTTGGCGTGTATTTAGTTTTTGGTGTGTTTGATTCTAGTGTTTGGTTCTAGTGTTTGGTGTGTTTGATTCTAGTGTTTGGTTCTAGTGTTTGGTTCTAGTGTTTGGTTCTAGTGTTTGGTGTGTTTGATTCTGGTGTTTGGTTCTAGTGTTTGGTGTGTTTGATTCTAGTGTTTGGTGTGTTTGGTTCTAGTGTTTGGTGTGTTTGGTTCTAGTGTTTGGTGTGTTTGGTTCTAGTCTTTGGTGTGTTTGATTCTAGTGTTTGGTTCTAGTGTTTGGTGTGTTTGATTCTAGTGTTTGGTTCTAGTG
>OOFG01111147.1:0-10518 GCA_900323295.1 Molva molva
ATTCTCCTTTCTGATAAATATTCTTAATGGTTTTTCAAAGTCTCACCTGATCCAGTTGACTAGTTCCACTGTATCCGTGTCGTAGATCTCCTGCAGCTCAGACAGCTCCCCTAGCACCCGGGGGAAGTACTGCAGCCCAGCACAGAAGGCGAGATAGAAGAGAGGATGATGAGCCAGTAACACCAAAACCATACGCACTGTGTACATGCTGTAGTACAGGAAGCTCACCTCTCTCCACAGACTGAAACCAATAATGGTGGGAACGGCTGTGCTTAATATCAAGGCCTGGAGAGAGCAAAACAAATACATAAATGATCAAATATAATATATCATGAAACAAACCATGTTGGGGTGATTTCGCTCTGAATATATATATATATATGTGTATCACACTCCCTAGGACAAAGCGCATGTCCTCGCTATTCTGACTCAACAGGGGATTATGCAAGACTTCATTACGTTCAGGGTGAGAGTCCTACCAGAACTACAGGGTGTACGGACCGGAGCCTCAGCCACCTGAACACGGTCATCCAGACGTCAGGGGAGCACACGCCAAACGCCGTCAGCATGCACACGTGAGGCGTCCACAGGTACTTCATCCTGGGGGAGAGGATGAATGTGAGTGGAGGGCTTTAACTAATACCTAGCTAACTAACTGCAATACAAAAAGGTCCACACTCTGGTGTCAGTAATGCTAAATAAGGGAGAATTTTTATTCCATGGGTTTTTATATATTATTGGGCTTTTATAACTCTGGATTTTATAGGGTGCATGTACATTATACTGTCAAATAATGTCTTGCTGTACTTTAGTGTAATTTACATTTCACTTTGTTTATACCTTTTTTATAAGACTTTTCAACTACTTTGGCAATGCAAGTGTTTATTTTCCATAGCAATAAAGATTTTTTTTTAATTGAATAGTAGAGACAGACAGACCTACCCCTCAGACACCATGGCCAGCCCTCCAAACAACACTGTGTGGATAACATGGTAGGCCACCTCAGGCTGCTCTCCTATTCGTCCGTCCTCAAGCCTGAGCTTCGTCTTCATTGGCTGTCCCCTGTAAAGCCGGAAGCACCCCACAGACAAATAAGCGAGAGCGAGACCGAGGTTGTTTTCACTTTTTGTGAACCAAGCCCACTCGCAATTCACTTGGAATGGGTTCAAAATGGCCGTGCATCAACAAACCGTTGTATCGTTAGCCATACTTAATTATCTCCACAGCTAAACGATCAATAACAAAAGCTTTCGGGCGCACGTGTAGCCGTGTGAGCTACCTCAGCCTGGCGTAGACGGTCTGCAGTGTGGACACCAGGCACACGGACAGCACCAGCAGGTAGAAGGGTAGGACCGAGGCCTGGGTCAGCCGCAGGAACAGCTCCTGGCTGGGGGACTGGAAGCCATCTTGGCACAGCAGGAAGTTGGTCACAAAGTCCCTGCAGGGGGTCGATAAAGACAGCAAATCAAAAAACACGAATAAAACATTTTGTTAAATGAAAAGCTGGCGTTTCAAAGATAATGTGTAATAATACATTTTCTTATATAAATATTACTTTCAAATGTATGTATTATTGCGGATATGTCCTTTTAAATGTGAGGATAATTAGGATAATTAAGTATTATAAATGATAAGTGTAATCTGTCTAACTGTTAATGTACTGTTTACGGACATCTTTTAAGCCAAATAGGCCATTGAAGCGAACACATAAGGCTACATATTTCTTTATAATTTTATATTAGAATATTTGCAGCTGTGAAGTATAAATCACGTTTATACTTCACGTTTATACTCACGTTGTTCTGTTGAAGCCAAACTTCACTTCTAAGAACTTCAGCAGGAAGTCACTGTCACTGGCTGGAAGAAGTTTCTGTGAAAATAAAAGATAAATACCGGTAATAACATAGAATGATTCTCACTATTACTGTTTATTACCATTAAGTCATGTAGCAGATGCTTTTATCCCAAGTGACTTATACAATATGTATGCAGTTTGTGTGCATTAGAGATTCTACAAGTAGGGGAGCATTTCAGATGAAAAAACTAAGAAATACATAAAAAGTGTTTTTGAAAGGTTTTAGGGATTAACCCCAGTTACAACCGCAACCCTAATTTCATGGAGTTTCCATTCCCTCTTTAGGTGTACAGTCTTCTCTAGTGTTTCTTGCTCCAAAATGTCCTGGCTGGTCCCCTATATCCGTCGCCATGGCGACCGCAGGGCAGACTCACCTTGACCAGGTAGCTGAAGGTGATTCCTGTGGTGAACACCAGGTAGAAATGGAAGAACAGCTTCAGCAGTCGGGCAAAGATCGGACCCACCTTCATGTTTTGCTGAAATTACCAAAAAAAAAGTATATTTAGTTACTGTGCTATTGACACCAGCTGTCACCCGTAGCCCTGTAGGCGGGACACACACCCAACTCTTCGCTATGATTGGCTCATTTATTTTCTAAATGGAAACAAGGAGTGGCCATTAGAGGAATGCACCAATTGAGGCAGATTTTTGCCACCAGATTAATTAACAGCAAAGTTGACTCCACAACAAGAATACTA
Organism: Molva molva; assembly: GCA_900323295.1. Lineage (NCBI taxonomy): Eukaryota > Metazoa > Chordata > Actinopteri > Gadiformes > Lotidae > Molva > Molva molva. The sequence continues at coordinate 2,554 of OOFG01111147.1, forward strand.
AATAGCTATAATGTTAATTACAAATATAAATATATATTTTTAAATCATTAAATCATTCCAACTCAAGTGGATAGGGTACTGCGCCACAAGTATTTAAAATACTTCACTATCAACCAATTTATCTTCCCATATTTTTTAAAAGCCCAAAAATCCCTTCATCATTAGATAAAATATACTTTATTGAATCCCAGACAGGAAATTAGGAAAATGTCGCTATTCTAGATGTGAGAGAGTAGCTAACTCTACCTGAAAGTACCTGGCCAGCAGGGAGCCAATCAGCAGGCAGAGCAGAGGGCAGCTGAGGAGGCTTTGACTCTGGAAGCGGATCATGTAGACCAGGGCCAGAGAGCTCAGGTACACCCGGTGGATGTCCACAACCTGCAGGGTACCATAGCAACAGGGGACAGGAGAACAATAAGGGCTTTAATATGTCTAATAAGGTCATAAACAATGTATTCATCAATCTAAAACGTTAATATTACTGCTTAGTTTCAACCTTGCGCATGGGCACCAGGTCGAAGGAGTCCAGCAGGAGGAGACACAGCGCCTGGATGAAGAGCACGTAGTGGCTGTGCTCCCACAGCAGCAGGAAGGAGAACGTGGTGGCACTCACAGTCAGGTGGCAGAACAACTGCGGGGAGACGAACAGACAAGTGTTTCCCGTTAGCAGACTGCAAAATCCCTCCCCGAGTCCCCATCTTCACAAAAGATCTGAATTGCCCGCCTCCTCTTCCGAGAACATCTTGTCTTGTATCTCATCTGCAAAGCTCAATGGAGCAGCTGTGCGCTTTGTTGCTGAAGCTCTCGTCTTGAGGTTAGGAGTTACGTCCTGTTGCGATGCACTCTAACACACTCACTGATACATAAGCTCCTATTATGCACTTGACTACCACTAATACAATTATCATTTTTATAAAGCTACTGACCTTGTTTTTACTAAAAAGCACCCTTGTCCTTTGTTTGCAGTTACTCAAAGGTTGATCGAATGCTTTGAATGTTCCCTTTGTGTGTTGCGTTGGGTAAAAGCGTCTACTAAATGATTAGGCCTAAATGTAGCACTGTGGTGACCAGAGCTTAATTATTCCAAGCATACTATAAAAAAAAGAAGTTGTAGACACACAATGAAAACAAACACATTTGTTAGTTTTTAAAAAAAAGTAGAAAGCAAGTGGATCAAGCCAATCCTGTTTTTAACATCATGCTATTCGTTTACACATGTAATACATATCCACGCAGAAGATATGGACTACATGTGTCACATGGCTAATATTGTCTGTTGCTGAGGGCCAAAGCCACCAGAGGAGGAGCCTGACCTCTTGGGAGGGGCCGATGCTGTTGCTGAGGAAGCCGGTGAGGGCCGCCACCTGCCAGGAGAAGTACGGCAGCGCCCAGTTCTCCCGCAGTGGAATGGCTTGGTCCAGTTGGGTCGTATCCGACCTACAAACCACACAGAGATTGATCCTCTTGATTATTATCAGCTTGAAACGTTTGAAAAGTTAGTTAGGAGAAACCACCAGGGCGCAATGGCTAGTGCGTGAAAAACTTTACAACCTGTGCACGTTTTCAAATGAAACTAATGTCTAACTGAATAAATGTTTTTCACTGGAAAGGTTAACCGAAAACAGATGTGTATCTTTTTGGCAGTTGGTGTCAGCGCTCACTTGTTGATGACGAACCAGGCCACAGCTAGCATGCCAGCCACCCAGGTGCCGCTCATCACCCAGCTGGTGACGAACAGGGCGGTGACGTAGAGCGCCTGCAGACAGAACACAGCCCCGATGTAGAAGCAGATGGGATCCATGAAGTCCTGAGGTCGGGGGGCGGAAGAGAGAACAGGGTGTGCTGTTATGTCAATACACTCAGGAAGTGACTGGAATATATGGTTCTATGATTAGTAATGTGAGTGAGTGAGTGAGTGAGTGTGAGTGAGTGAGAATGAAAGAGGGGAAGAGATTTAGAGAAAAAGGCAAATACAGATAGACAGACCACGAGGTAATGATGTATGACTCAAGAGTAAAAGGGATACGACTCCCCTGTTGGCACAAATATGTCGTGACACGTACATCCCCAGCCCTCTAAAAATAAACTCCAGATCCTGATATTAACTTAACAAAAGAATCACATTAACACCTGACTCACCTGGCTTTCTGTGACTCTGTATACGAACGCAGTGATGATTTCTGGGTACAGAGACAGGCGCTCCACTGCATTGATAGTCTCACCGGAGATAGTCCTGTTATCTACAGTAAGCTCCAACACTCCTGGAAAACCACAGGTAAACACAGAGGAATAAACGTTTGAGTAACAAGACTTAAACCATGTGGCTATGGAGGTGGCATGAAATTAAATTCTAATAAAAAAAAACACTTCACCCATTTCAAAAGAAGGTGCAGACAGCATGTGTTTGAAGTAGTAATAGTAGAAGCCACTGCCTCCCTGCAATGAGATCTCTCGCTCCAGCTCCTAGCAAGACAATGGAATTTGCATCCAAAAAATGTATTGTTCATCATCAATCATTTCAGAGAAAGTGTAACAGAATACGGTCATGTGACAGCATATCACATAATGCTCACCTGGCGACTTGAAAACCAGAACTTCCTGTCATGGTAGGTGGACAGGTAGCCTGTGTAAATCACGCCACATGCGACCGCTGCCAGGCACCCGAAGAACAGCTTCACGGCACGCTGAAGAGTGCTCGCTAGTTGGAGAGAGACAACCGTTGATATAAAAATGTTAGACGTCTGTTTGTTTCTATGGAAATATGTGAGACAGACCTGGAACAATTCTTAGTAACACAAACGTTGACATGGATCAGTGTTTTTTTGGAGCCAATATTGAGCATCAATATAGTGACATTGGATGAACGACTACTTACTAGCTACGACTAAAATATCAATAACCTAGTACGTGTTCGGGAACCCAATCTGACAGGAGTGACACAGATTACCTGGTAGTATTTGTGGCTACATACTTACACTTTGAGCTGCTGTTACACTTTTTATCAGAGGACTTTTCGGTGGTAACTTCATTATCCTGCGCAGCATCATGCTCCTCTCCATTAGGCTCCTTCTTGCCCTCCTCCTCCGTCACCTCTTCGCAACCTTTCTCGTCCTGTTGGTTGCTCTCCGTCTCCTCATCCACAACTGTTAATAAAACAGACTTGTTCAGAGAAACTAGTAGATATCACGGCCTGAAAAGGACTCATTTACACCAAGTTTAGGGTTCAACGTTGAATAGTTGCATTGGTAGTGAAGTTAGCATATTAGCATAGCCTAACTTACGTGCAGTTGGAGAGTTCAGATCCGTCTGCGGCTCTTCGTCTTCTTCTCCCCCGGCCATTGGGTTTATTTTTCGGCATCTTAATTCAGCCATTTCCTGAATATCACACGTAAGGACCTCGTCCTGCTCCAGGAGAACACAGCATGCTATGTCATTAGCATATCTACGTCAAGCGAATACCTCTTATCACCACTGTATTTCAAGTCAAGTAACACTGGTGTCATGGAGCAAATGTGAGCAGCGGTTCCGCGGCTGTGGGTCGCGAACAGCGGCTCAAGGTTGTGTCTCAGGGCGAGGGGAACTTTGCATGCTGCTAGCTGCAACAACCGCAGCCACCCAGTAAAGCTGTCGAGCTGCACTTGACTCAAAATAACACTAGTGTTCAAGGAGGAAATAGCAATGGCAAGAAAAAACAACACTCGACCTAGCCAGAGACTATGGAACAGATGCTTTGCATATATCCATCGATATGACGGGGTGTCAGCGTTTGTTATGTACGTGGTGTGTCATGGCCTAAGGGGAATGCTAGGGTTGAGGATGGTGACCCAGTAAATGCATATTAACTTTGGAAAACGCTTCACCCTATTTAGAAGTAGCAGTTGCATCACGTTTTTTGGCCCCAGAATCACTCAACAATAATTCATATACAAACGAAGAAATGTAATTTTCTGAAAAGTCATATTATATACAGGGAATGAGAGGCTGCAGGAAACGAATCAATGTATGAAAGTGAATTTATTACTTTTGAATCACAAATCCTTTTTCACTTCATTTCTCTTTTACAAACCTGTGTAAAGTTATTGTGCAAATTAACTAAAGTGACAAACTATGTGGCCAATATATAAAAGGATGCACAAATCTAAATAAAAGATACACAAATAAAATCACATTGAATAAAAATGTTCCACTACAATAAAACATTAAAATGATCAAAATCACAAATGTCATCAAATTAATTTTACAAAACATTTACAGATTTTCTTTGCCAAACTTTCTCCAAAATAATTTATGAAATGCAACATTAATTTTTCCAACACGATATCCCATAATGCATTGGTGTAGAAGGCTTCCTCATTCTTTCAAAGCTGTCGTTTCTGCTTCAATGGGCCCTGAACCAGTCCCAGTTATTACTGTGCTGGAAAACAAGGTACATGTGAATAAAGACTGAAATGAGACGCATGTCAATCTTCTCAGCAACAATCCTCTTAAAAGGTATATGTTTTCGTTGCATCGGCTGTAGTTTTACCTGTGCCTTTACAGTTGCTTCCCAAAATCCTTAACCTTACACCGCTCCACCATCACCTTCAGAAACATGGTCACATGAGGATTCTTGGCGATCTTGACCAGTGGCTCGTCGTCGCTGCTGTCGCTCGATGACCCTTCATCAAAGCAACATTTGGTAGTCGATAAATCACAAGTGAGGCTGGCGACAATCCACTCATACAATCAATATTGAAACCAATTGCCATGAGACATCATGTGATTCATTTCATGTAAATATCAGGGTCACATAAGAATATTTCCACAACACGCCTTGACTATATATAACTTTCTTGCTGATGCTTTCATTAAGTTGCAATTCATTTAGCAGAGGGTTCTACTGAGCATGTGCGAAGCTATAAGGAACCACACTCTTTAACATGCTTGTGTCATAGTAACGTGCCAGCTATGTCCTCTGGGCCTCTGTTTGATTGGTGAACTGAAACCTGTTATATTCGTTGACAAGTCAACGAGTCCCTAGTTCTTGTTCACACAAAGCAGCGCAACCTGAATTCACCTCTAATTGGGTTACTCTGTTACCATTATTGGGAGCACTCAGTCTTTTCATCCTCTTGGTGACTGTGGCCTTTCCTGATGGTCCTTGGTTGTTATTCGTGGGAGTTTGGCCTCTCTTCTCAGGCCTCTTGCCATTCCCTTGCGGCAGACTTGTGTTTGTCGCGTCTTTAAGCGGCTTTTTTAACAGGTTGATCAGAGGTTCGTCGTCCGAGCTTTCAGCTGCAATTGCTGTTCAACAGATACCACAACAGTCACATCAGGACAGGGGGTCTTCTAATCGGTAATACAAAGGGACATCGGTACAAAGTAAAACCACCAAAACAACAACAAAGGAAACACTGACATCTAACTTTGGCTTCTTGTTGGTTTCGTCCTAGGAGAGCTGGTTCATTATTATTACTTGAACTAGTATTATGTAGCTGTAATACCATGCGTCTTGTTTGCCCGTGTGGTGGGTTTTGATGTAGACCTCTGGGCCGGCGTGGATGTAGTCTTGGTCTTGGTGGTGGTCTGGTCCTGCTTCCTGATCAGGTTCACCAGCGGCACGTCATCATCGGAGCTTCCATCTGAGGATTCTGTGTCTGGGAAATGACAAAAGCATTGACCAGCTGATATCAGCTGATACTCTGAGGTAGGGCCAGACAGGGCTCCCAGCCGAAAGGCACTGGGTTCGATCCCCGATGGTTGTAGCCTGAGTGTAGTCATCCTGCCCCTTAAAGATTAGTATCTCAATTCACTGTAAAACGCTTTGGATATACGCATTTGCTAAATGAATAAATGCTCAAATAGTATTCGCAAAACTAAATTATATAGTCCAACCTTGTGAGTACATTATTTTCCAGGAGGACAAAACAACTTTTAAAATACTGTTAAGAAAATGTATAGATATATACGATGACTATAACATTGACATTCAGTCACGTGAGGCTATTAAAGAGCAAGTCAATTGCTCTTAAACAATCCAAGCATACAATTAAATTTGGAGTCATTTCAAAAAAGTGCTGCACCCATCAAGTTTTGAAAGGAAAAAAACCAAATTGTCCAATTGCAGAGTTATCCGAAATATGTAGTTAGTAGAAATAATTGTTTTAATAATAGAGAAAAATAAATAAGAGCTAAAGAAAAACAAGGAAGCGTTGTCAAGTCCTACGACAATATAGACCTCACTTAGCGGTTCATCATCTGAGGATGAGGCATCGTCCACAGGTTCTGTGTTGGACAGGAGAGGAAACGAGCCGACAAACACATGAGCACCACAGGATGTCATGTAGGTAGGTCCTCTATTTAGATTGAAGTCATAATCAGAATTATTCTGTAATTTATTGCCAAGTAGGTTTACCCACACAAGGAATTTGTCTCAGTATGTTGGTGTAAAGGTAGAGAAATACAAACAAAATAATTATATAAATACACAGTAATACACATTTTAAAATATATCATTAAAAACATTAAATTAAACATCTGAGATTTCGAAACATCTCAAGGCTGAGAAATAATGACGATTTATTTTCAGATTTAAAAGTATTTCCACATATGTGGAGTAACGCTGTCATTTGTTCTCTAGTGTAAAGAAGACTTCACCTGCTCTTTTGTAAGTTCTGCGACTGCTCTTCAACTCAATCTGATTTGCTTCCATTTTCGTTGCAGGACGAAGCTTTGTAAATTTGCTCAATGGTTCGTCATCCGAGGAATCATCTGTCCAACGCAACACAAAGATAAAGTTATAGAAAAGCTACGACATAATGAATCAAAATCAAACCTGGAAACAGCTTATGGCTAAAAGGGTGAAATATATCCTTGTAGTTTCCCTGTACAGTATGCCTTCACAATAATAAAACGTTATCCAAAAAGTTTACAATGAAACCCAGGATGACTTTCTCACCTACCCTCATGTTGTGTCTGTGGAGCCTCAGAGCCGAGGGTCTGACCTGCTGTCTGCTCAGACGGTTTCTCATCCTTTGGCTTCTTCAGTAAGTTCACCAGAGGAACATCATCTTCATCATCAGAACTGTCCAGAACTGGGAGGACCAAACGGATAATAGATGACCAAATGCAGTGATATCCAATACAAGGCGACACTGAAACTATGACTTTCTGTCATGACGTCATGTACTGTGGTTATGTTCATTTTATTCTTAAACGCATTGTAAACAAAAAAAATGTTAAATAGAGCTTCTTCTTCTGCTCTTTAAAAATGCATTATGCTGTACAGTACAATCAATCCAGGTGTAATTTGTAAAATTGAATAAAAGTCATTATATTATGTTAATTACTTTTATAAATAAAACACTGACTTTAATGTGTAATTTGTCAAATTTAAAGAGGGGTCACCTGATGTTATTTTACACATATGGATGCTTCTAGATCGGTTCTGATTGACCGAGGCTTTCTTTGCTGGACGAGACTTAGCTACTTTGGACAAGGGTTCATCATCTGAGGAGTCTCCTGTCCAACACAACACAGGAAATATAAAGTTATAGACGCAGAAATACATCTAGTATGAAATGTAACACATCCTGGAAAAAGCTGAAGACAGAGAAACTGAAATGTAGCCGTGTCATTTTATTGTAGAAGATTATTCACGATCTTGTGAAAGGCATAATGTAAATAATGTATTATAACGCACTAGTTTTATTGTTATTTTATTCCACCTACCCTCATGTTGTGTCTGTGGAGCCTCAGAGCCGAGGGTCTGACCTGCTGTCTGCTCAGACGGTTTCTCATCCTTTGGCTTCTTCAGTAAGTTCACCAGAGGAACATCATCTTCATCATCAGAACTGTCCAGAACTGGGAGGACCAAACGGATAATAGATGACCAAATGCAGTGATATCCAATACAAGGCGACACTGAAACTATGACTTTCTGTCATGACGTCATGTACTGTGGTTATGTTCATTTTATTCTTAAAC
>OOFG01111167.1:10211-22468 GCA_900323295.1 Molva molva
GATGGAGGCCTTGTCTACACCGTTAAACGGCTGTTGGCGGTCCGGCCGCCGTGGACGTCAATACTTGGTTGACTGGAAGGGCTACGGTCCTGAGGAGAGGTCTTGGGTCTCGGCCAACAACATCGTCGACTCATCCGTGATTTCTGCCACCGTCATCTTGACCAGTCTGGGATGTCAGGTGCCGTCCCTAGAGGGGGGGGGGTTACTGTCACGTCTCGCCCTGCTACTTAAGTTATGTATTTGTTTCTTTCATTCTGTCATTGTTTTCTGTGTTACTTTGTATTACTCGCCTTTCCTCTCATTTCAGATACGTCACTCCCTGCCCCTGTGTTTCCCGCCTGTGATCGTCCTCCGTCGCTTTGACTGTTTTCACCTGTCCCTCATTACCTTTCCCCTCCGAGTGTATTTAGTCAGTGTGTTTCCCTCCCTCTGTGCCAGTTCGTCTTAGTACCTCCGTGTCTAGCGTCCCAGCATTATCTTCCTTGTGAACTACTGAATATCCTCTAGACCGCATCTTAACCCCTCAACTCTTATTTTGCCTCACGTATTTGTACCTTTGCCCTGATTACTACTGACTACCCGTGTACCAAACCATTGCCTCCAGTAAAGACAACTCTTTCTGATTCAACCTGCCTGTCGTCATAAGTCGTGTTTTTGAGTCCAACACCTGTTTGCACCAGCGTTACATCTCCTGGGGATCTTTGTTTGACCGCTGGTATCCTCTGAAGTATCCTGGATTAGTTGCTCTCACAGCTGTGACGGTGAGGAGGTACATTTGACGTTACTTGATGTGTATATTAGGTCGGAACAGCTCTTTGTCACGATCATTGTATGTAGGATTCAAAACCAAACTGTCACAATATAAATCATTTGTGGGTCACCCATGAATGCTGTGCAATGCTAATAATAATTACTCTACAATCTTTATCTACATTCCATAATATAAACGACATTGCTATTGTTGGTTTCGATTTCAATCATACAACTTAATGTGACTGGGAATGCAATAATCAAATACATATACTACTATAAAACTTTCTACTACTTTTAAATGTAGTTTCAAATGCTGATTCGGTATCTCATTACGTTATGAAATAAGAATATAAGAAGAATAAAATAATGTTTTTCTAATTTAAAGTTTGATGTTGTCGGTGTGTCAAATTTGTATATGTTAGGTCAAAATGCTTGTTCAGTTCATGTGCTGATCTTTCACCTTGCTTTGAATTGTCACCCATTCAGTGAAGTATGTTGTCTTCAACTTCCTCATTGACTTCGCATCATATAACATAAAAAAGGACTTCATAAGACAGAACATATGACTGTGCCTTGTGTTGTTACATAGTTGTGAGTAGTTGAAATGTATATGATTAAGGCAATTATCATAAGACACAAGGCCTGATTTGTAATCATTTAAATAAAATAAAATACTTGTATAACATTGTTTGATATTTGTAGTGTACTGTAAATGGTACAGTATGTTTGGAAGCTTCTGTTGACCTCCTTTATGTTAGAAAACAATACAGTGCAGACAAATGCATTTGCACTACACATGTATACAGTGTTGGATAACCTGCAGTTGCATAATCCTTTTAACATCCACACCGCTCTGTAGCCCGCTATGATGCTTGGTCAGGGGTTCGCACAATAAAATCCCTACATGCCATTTAGCGCAAACAAGTATAAAAGTAAGAGTTACAATGATGAGAATTCAGAACATCCAGAGGACCACCAAAACGTGCAACCATGGGCAAGGTAGGTATCTGATCTTTCACATCCTGTAGAAAGAAATATCTCTGAAGACATGGTACCTTAATAACTATCTTCTTTCAGATCACTTTCTACGAGGAGAAGAACTTCCAGGGCCGCTCCTATGAGTGCATGAGCGACTGTGCCGACATGTCCTCTCACCTGAGCAGGTGCCACTCCTGCAGGGTGGAGAGCGGCTGCTTCATGGTCTATGAGAGGAACAACTACATGGGAAACCAGTACTTCATGAAGAGGGGAGAGTACCCCGACTACATGAACATGATGGGCATGGGCAGTGGCATCAGGTCTTGCCGCATGGTCCCCATGGTAAGATATACAGCATATACAGATATACTGTACATGCATTGCCTTTTTTATACCAGTTGTTTCTTGAGTAATAATTTTAAACTGATGGCTATTAACATTCCCCATTATTCTATTACAGTACAAGGGCCAGTACAGGATGAAGATCTACGAGAGAGAGAACTTTGGTGGTCAGTCCAATGAGATGATGGACGACTGTGACAACATCCAGGATCGTTACCGCATGTCCGACTGCCAGTCCTGCCACGTGATGGACGGACACTGGCTGATGTACGAGCAGCCCCAGTACAGAGGCAGGATGATGTACATGAGGCCTGGAGAGTACAGGAGCTTCAGGGAGATGATGAGCGGCCAGAGGTTCATGAGCATGAGGCGTATCACTGACATGTGTTAGTTTCATTGTCAATAAAACATGATGTAATTTAAATTTGCTATTTTCTCACTGGTTATTTGAACTTATATAACACCTGAATATACAGAAGAAAACTGAATATTTTGGAATTTAGGTAGGTGGGTATAGGCCTATGGGGTATTTATTAGTGAAACATAGTATTTTTTGGGGGGGAGGGGGGCTTAGAGTACCGTTATTACCTTTTTTACAACAGTACTACGCCTTTGTAAAAACAGACTGCAATGTATTTGTTTTAGGAATGAATGTTCTTCTGTGGTGTTTGGCTTGTTTGTAAGATACATTATCGTTTATTCTCATAGAAAATGAAAATTTTCTTAAACTCTGTTGGTGTGGACAGGATGGAGGAAAAGTAAAGGTATCAGTGTAAGTGTGGACATGGCCTAAGTGTGTGCACTGCACTCCAGCCTTTTAGAAATCAAACAAAATCTAATCGTTTGGTAAAATTTAACCTCAGAGTTATTTTCTTAACATAACTCTTATTCAGGTTATATTGAAGTGGCAATCGTTTGCTGGTCAATGCTGAACTGGGGTAGGCCCCTGCCTTAAGTTTGATGTTTTAACTGAAGGAACTCGAATGTGCCGAGGACAAACAAAGAGTCAAACTCCACAACACCATTGTGGACGCAGCAATCAAACTTAGGTGTGGGCCAAAGCAACCGGTCCAAAAACCGCCTCCGTGAGGTGTTCAATGGCCTCAAATATGATTTTGATGTCAGGCTGGGGCTAGCCAAAAAGAGGTGTGGTGGTAGATAAAAATAGATCACATTTCACTATGTACGCACTTGGGGGATAGTACTATAGTAATGAGTGGACACTGATTTAAATTAACTTCTATTTCCTCATTGGACCACACAATCTTAAAGCTAACATTATTACATTCACATTTGTAGTGCTAACACCAATTCTGATTAGTTTATTTTCTTAGACCCTATAGACGTGGCTTCTTTACCATTCCACCCATACCAATATAGACTGAATTTTTACCTGGGCCCGGCAGATGCTTAATGAACCACCTCCAGAGTGCATGTCCATTTACCTTGTGTAGCAAATGTCCATGCTGCACGCCACCTAGGTGGCTGCCACACTCCACCTAGGTGACTTCTTTTGGGCTCCTCCAGACCAACGACACACGGGGCTGGTGTTAAAAATAGGGCTCTGTTCAAATAATCGATTTTCTGATTAAAATCGATCTTCATTTCAATGTTCCGATATCGATTAATAAAATCCCATGATCGATCTTTTAATATATGCCTTTTCCCGTGCGCTTCGCTCGAGTTGAAATATTTGAACTTTCCCGCGAATTTCGCTTGATGCTTTGTCGTGACAGCCTATCAGCGTTCACTCCCTGAAGTCCAGATTGAACCGCAAAATGGAGAAGACAGTGATTGTTGCCGTTTGCGGACTCCCGGAGCTCTATAATTAAACGGCCAAAAGCTGTGTGCGCCTCTGGATGATATTATGAACCCATAAACGACGGCGTTGGGTTCTCCGACGTCTCTGGTACTTCCACAACAAGTAAAGACTCGCAATGGTGGTTATCTCGGCCATGGTTGAGAATTGATTGGCGGAAAGAAACGTTGGCGTTCACAAGAGAGCCCCTCCTCCTCCAATATTCTTCAATTGAAGTTCGCGTGATCAAACTTGCGTACTCGCGCGAGCACGGACAATGCTGCGAATATGGTCCGTGCTGTGGAATTGATTGCGCTGTTGCACATTGGCTGTTTCGCGCACACACTCAATTTAGCCTCACAAGCAGCTCACCTTATTTATTTACACTGACTGCCTGGTTAAAATGTCAAGTTGTTAACACTAAAGATATGGTTCACATATGGGATTTGTTAACCTATTCAAGGTTCTCTCTATCCCAGGGTGCTGCTCTGATCTGTTCAGATGTTGTCATGTCCTTTCATTACATTGCTTGTTACAGTACTTACTTGACTTCTGTACAGATACAAATAAGATATGATGTAAGCATAATGTATTTTTAATAATGCAGGTTAGAGGGTTCCTTGTACAATTTACAGCTCTAGTTCTATGAAAATCTATTTCATATCCAAGAAAAATTGGTATTGCAACTGAAATATCCCTAACCGAATCGATATCGAATCAAATCGGAAATTAAATCAAATCCGGACCTTGTGAATCGGAATTGAATCGTTTCGTGAAATCAGTGGCGATACCCAGCCCTAGTTAAAAATCTGGTTTAGTACAAAAGGTTTGATAATGAACATGGCAAGGGTGCTCCGCTGCCATCCAGGAGATCTCCCGAGTGCGTGTGGAGATGGCTGGTTTAACCTGTGCACACTGATTACTCAATGTGCAACAGGTCTGCAGCCTCACCCAGCCCCAGAGTCCAATCAGACTCCACCAGGTGAGGCTGCTTAGACCAGCCATCATCCACACACACTCCCACACCTTGTATCTCTGAATAAACCACGTGTTAAACCTTTACCACTGTTAGAGTCATACCTAGCCCCAAATCCACGATACCAGAGGCATCAAGATTACGCTTCATCAACACACATACATGCAAAAACCTTCACTTCCTATTTTGTTTTGGTTCCACTTTAAAGACTGTGTTCGTTGTAATTAGGCCCATCCATTGACAAAGATTTATTTGTGATGATGATTTAGATTTAAACTATCAAAGCTAGACAACTTCTAACTATTTTGTTTACTTGGGCTAATACAGAGCAGAAACACTACTGCAGATCACCCAACAAGCTAGCTTCTCGGTTTGCTAACTTCCCTCACTTCTCACCTGAAAGAGGGTGTATACAGAAGAAGCACGTACACAGCAGGGGAAGTGGTGGTGTTAAATAAATAATCTGGCTTTGCAGGCTGCCATTTTAAGTAGGGCTCAAATAATCATTAGTGATTATTTCACAAAATGATGAAACCACACAGCAAAAAAAGGTAATTTTAAAATGTCAAATAAGTCCAAAATAAACAATGTCCGTTATTTACATATTTCAGTTATTTACAAATATAAGATAGAGATACATCAATGAAACCCATCCGTTCGATCAGAAGAATAGCATCATATCTAGTAACTATAAAGTTAGCATAGCTAAATGATCCTTTATTGTGGTTTATTAAAAATAATATATCTAATGCAACTCTGTACAAAGTCAAATATTCTTTGTGAAACATGGCTGCAATGTGTGAAATGTGTATTTTTATTAATGTTAAAACAGGTACACACTACATTAGCCTACAGGTTGTGGATGTGAGGTGATGAAAATCCTTCAGAGACATCAATTGTGAGGGAGAGTTTCTTGGTGGATTTGGTGAGGGATTTGGGACCGTTGTGAATATTTCAAATTTGTCGCAGTTTAGTTTGAGAAAATTGCTTTGCATAGTGTTTTATTTTCAATAAACAGTTTGAGAGGGTAGAGTGGATAGTGGCAGGGATTTATTTGGTGGAGATAGGTGTCATCTGCATAGCAGTGGAAATTTAGACCATGACGGTGGACGATATTACCAAAGGGGAGCATGTAGGTGATGGGGACAAACACAGAACATTGTGGGATAGGTGCTGTGTTGGACCTGCAGTTGATGTTGTTGTTGAGTACTTCTGGAGGCATGGCTGATGGACACAAGGCCCGGCGTAGGCATGGCTGATGGAGGCTTGTGCGATAATTCTCTTCTTAAAGACGGGCTCGAATTCCAAGCGCTAACTCTTCCTCCAAGCACCTTGTTGTGGTTAAATGGTCAAAAGAGGAGTGGTACTTGCGTAGGTATGGCCGAAGGAGGCACTGCACTGAGGCTCCTACACCATGTCTTCAACCACTTCAGAGCTGTAGCTGAAAGAGGAATGGCCGCTCTGAGTGGAGTTTACAGATTAGTGGCTAATGGATGCATGGATACTGCTGCTTCATGAACCGCTGCTACATGAAGTGCTGCCAGGGGTTTTCTTTGTCAAACTTGAACCTGGTTAAATAGTGGGCAAGCTGCTAGTGTTGCACACCTTTTGCATTTGTCAGATTTGGCATGCTGACAATGGCTCTCACCTTCTCCGGTTCAATGCAACCGAGACACCTTGTTGCCACAAGAAGCTCAATACCTAAAACAAAGTTCTGAACCAAACAAGGATCATAACTTGAGAATATATTGCATATCTTTTTAGTGTATTTTTACATGAATGCAGATATGAATGAACTCACTTCAGACTAAGTAACATACAACAGGTTCAGGTTAATTTATTAAAGTGAATCACAATTTTATGTTTACCAGTTGTTTTTTTTAAACATAATGACGGAAGGGGATCTGTCCCCCTTAATATTTAGAACACTTGCATTTATCTCCCCCCCAAATAAAAGCATTTAACATGGAGTTTTATGTTGAGAAACCGCTATAACGTTACTCATAGATGCAACGAAGACTCCAACATGAGCGGGTCTTTGTTCTTCAGCACTGGGTCTTTTTTTATTCCCAAAGACATGCACACAAAATTCTCCAAACAAAAGACACAAAAGAGGACAGAAGAGTAATAATGCTTATATGTGTGTTGACTCAGCAGGGATGATATTAAATGAGAAAAGTTAATCTACAGGAGAATAAATATTTGAAAGCTGCCTGTTGTATAGTGCTAATGCCAATGGCGTAGTTTTAATTTGAATATTGACACCTAATCCATTGGTTATCGCCATCACAGGTATTGTTTTTAGATAATGCAGTAGTCATATTATTTCCAGATTTATTACACCAAATGTGTTCTACGGTAGTTTGTTTATGTAAAGTACATAAATATTTATAATGAAACCTTGTACAAAAAATTTAATGTTCAAAGAACTAAAATGACAACCTATTTCCTATATTTATATTTACTATTAAGCAGCACAAGACAATCGATTGCCATTGGCTCAATGACCACTGTTAAAATGTATTGTGTTATCTGGTGAAAGGGATCGGAAAAAAATCTAGTCTTCGAGAGACCAGTCACATGGCTGTATGACAGGGTAACACAGCCCTATACAGGCCTCTATACTGTTGCTGGCTAAGGGCTTTTCACAATGGGGGCCACAAATTCTTTGGGGGTATTGGCAGGTATAAAAGTAAGGGTTAAACCAATTCAGACAGCAGCAGCAGCAGTAACACCAGCTCATCCAAATATGACCACCACCGGCATGAACATGGGAAAGGTAAGCAACTTGATACAATGAAATAATACATTCATTGCATAACATTTCAAATATCTAAGCTATATCTCTGAATGTCAATTGAACAATATTGAAATCATCACACTTTTTTCAGATCACCTTCTACGAGGAGAAGAACTTCCAGGGCCGCTCCTATGACTGCATGAGCGACTGCTCCGACATGTCCTCCTACCTGAGCAGGTGCCACTCCTGCAGGGTGGAGAGCGGCTGCTTCATGGTCTATGAGAGGAACAACTACATGGGCCAGCAGTTCTTCATGAGGAGGGGAGAGTACAACGACATGCAGCGCATGCAGAGCATGGGAATGATGTTTGACAACATCAGGTCCTGCAGAATGATCCCCTATGTAAGAGAAGTCACACACATTACATTGTTACATTGAACAGTTAGAATCACTAATTTCAAATTATACATTGATTGTGGTGGTTATGTGTGTTGACATTTTTTCTGAATCGCATTACAGCACAGAGGCCAGTTCAGGATGAAGATCTACGAGAGAGAGAACTTCGGTGGTCAGTCCAATGAGCTGATGGACGACTGTGACAACATCCAGGATCGTTACCGCATGTCCGACTGCCAGTCCTGCCACGTGATGGACGGCCACTGGCTGATGTATGAGCAGCCCCAGTACAGAGGCAGGATGATGTACATGAGGCCTGGAGAGTACAGGAGCTTCAGGGAGATGATGAGCGGCCAGAGGTTCATGAGCATGAGGCGTATCACTGACATGTGTTAGGAATTTAACATTTGTAATAAAAATTAAGTTGAATTAAAAGTCATGAATCTGCATATTTGTTCAGATGTAGCAATAAACACAGTTACATAACAAGGAACAAAGCAATTTGAATGTAAATGAAACAGCAGCATATTATGCATTTTGAAATTAGCTTATAGTAAATAAATGTATAGTAAAATACTACACATAATTAGAATATAACTAGGAAGGATTCACAAGCCCAACCACTCCTAGCCCTTCACTAGTGGGCTTCATGTAGCCTGATATCACAAGACCAATTCGCAAATGCATATCAGTCTGAAACCTGTCAGCTCATTTTCGATTTCCAAGAGGCATTATTAACGGGTGCAGACCAAAATGCTACTGCACACAATTGGAAAGACCTACAACCAATCAGAGCAACCAAATGTGTGACACAT
The DNA here is from genome assembly GCA_900323295.1 of Molva molva. Taxonomy (NCBI): domain Eukaryota; kingdom Metazoa; phylum Chordata; class Actinopteri; order Gadiformes; family Lotidae; genus Molva; species Molva molva. The sequence goes on from OOFG01111167.1 coordinate 19,011, forward strand.
CAGCGGCAGCCATCTTTGTTGTTTATGAAAAGGCCTCAGCGGCACTCCCATAGGGCGCTCCTCTGTACGTATCATCATATCAACCAGCCACATGGAAATCTGTCTGAATGGGAGGGGGGCCAGTCGCATATGCCAGAGCAAATAAAACATGAGCTTGCAGATTCGTCTGGTTCCCAGGCTAGGCTTAATGCACAGTAGCGAAAAAAGCTACATGGAGCAATTTGAGTTATTAGCAAATTGCCAATGACATATCTAATGAACACTTTTTGGTTTTACCCACTCATTTAAATTATATTCTAGTTGATGCATCTGGATAATGACCAGTGTTGGGCAAGTACCTTCCAAAATGTAATAAACATATTATTACTACATTTTAAAGGGATACCTTATGTTACAATATTACTTTTGGTTTTGAAGTAACCTGTTACATAAAGCTTTTAGCAAAATACAGAAGCCGAGGATCAAGCGTCCGCTATCAGAACCAGTCCTTCAGAGAGCGACGAGCATCACCTCAAAACAACCTCACAAATCACGTCACCCACACAAAACAAGCCACAGTTCTGCAAAACATGCCTTCTATAGGCCTTTGTTTAAAGACCTTAAGTAACATTCTTAAGAAAAGATTAATTAAATTTCTTCCAAAGACTTAAACAAGCAAGAACTATTTAACTGCAGTATCAACATTTTGGTGTTCCACATTTAGGTTAGTATTTTGAATCCACTGTTGTAGTTTTATATAAGATTGAATGCCTTTTTGCCCTCCTGTGGAACCCATAGCCCCCTCAGCAGCCCCCTGTGGAGCTTATGGGTTCACAAGTGATTGGATTGTGAATTGTAGTTGTGTGTTATGTTTTTATATCATCACTAAACAGCTGTGATCTTTGAACAAGCAGCCATGAGTTAGTTTCCCCTCCCTCTGGATGACTTAACATATCTTTGCACTTAATGCCAACACATGAATCCACAAAAGAATGATGTATATAGAAATAGAATGACAGGTGAACAGTTAGTTTGGTCTTGTAATGCAAAGACAAAACCTCCTATTTACTGGTGTTTTTATAGTGTACTGATGTAAATGGATTGTGACCTTTAGATGGCAGAACAATACCAAATGTGATTTAGTGTGCTGGTGTGTTGTAACACATTTAAAAAATATATACATAAAATCAAATAAACTATACCATCATTTAACCATTTTTATAATACCGGTAAACATAATTAATGAATTATTGCAACATTTCTAAAATTGTAAATATTATACAAATTATGGAGAGTGAACAGTTTTGGTTTAGATGTAAAGAATTGTCATACCATAAAACTCTATTCATACATTAATATATATATTAATATATATATATATATATATATAATATATATAATATATATTAATATATATCTATATATACATATATTATATAATATATAATATATAACTATTCAACTATTCATTAATTCCCTCCACCAATGTTAACAAAAAAAATTAAATGCCCAGCAAGCTGGTCCTGAAATGTTACTACAATATTTCTAACATTCCTATAATCTACAATTGTTTAGATCACTATTCAATAGTATTCTTTGTTGAGTTAGATAAATATCTAAATATATATATTTTTTTCTTACTACCTTCAATCGTTATACAGATAAGTGTTTCATTCTAAACCAGTATTTTATTACTACATTCAAGAGTAAACAAACTGTATTTTAAACTATGGGTATAGAAAAGGCTGATGGTCTAGAATAATTTTCTCCATTAGTGTATAGAAAATAACATGGGAAACAAACAGTGAATGAACATTGCATACTGCTGACTGGTTGCTTTCCTACAATGGTCCCATAGATTGTTTGGATGCCACTCTAGGTATAAAACAGGCTTCCATCAGGCATTAGAGAGCTACAGCACTGCACACTACATCAGCAACCATGCACGGAAAGGTACGCTCACAGTGGACAGAGCATAACGTTGTTCTGTTCATCATTTACTATCTTTAATTTGACATTGCAAACATGGTAACACTTTCATTGTGTATTCCAGATCATCTTCTACGAGGACAAGAACTTCCAGGGTCGCTCCTATGAGACCAGCAGCGACTGTCCCGACATGACCTCCTACCTGAGCAAGTGTCACTCCTGCAGGGTGGAGAGCGGCTGCTTCATGGCCTACGACCGCTCCAACTACATGGGAAACCAGTACTTCATGAAGAGGGGAGAGTACTCCGACTACCAGCGTATGAATGGCTTCAACGATTGCATCCGCTCCTGTCGTATGATCCCCATGGTACGGCTCATCACAACACTGCATATTTAGTGCTTTGATATCTCAGAACATCTGAGAGATACCATACAGTAAACGTGACTTAAGGCTACCACTTAAGGTGGTACAGTTCTATTTTACAGCCGTAATACAGCCAGCATTGGTCGATCTTCAAACATTCATAGTTTCACTGATCAATCACAGCCAAACTGTAAACTTCTGCATCTCTATGTCTCTATACAGCACAGGGGAGCCTACAGGGCCAGAATCTACGAGAAGGAGAACTTTGGTGGCCAGATGCACGAGATGATGGACGACTGTGACAACTTCCAGGATCGTTACCGCATGTCTGACTGTATGTCTTGTAACGTGATGGACGGCCACTGGCTGATGTACGAGCAGCCCCAGTACAGAGGCAGGATGATGTACATGAGGCCTGGAGAGTACAGGAGCTTCAAGGATATGATGGGCGGACAGAAGTTCATGAGCATGAGGCGTATCACTGACTCCTGTTAATTTATTTTGTAAATGATAAAATAAAGCACTATTATAAAATAAAGTATTTTATCTGTTGCTAATTTGTTGTGTTACCTGTGTGGTCTTTGTCAACAAAATTTGGCAAACAAAATTATATTGCTAGAAGTAATAACATTTATTAAAAAATATATTTGAATCATCTTTGCAATAATACCAAATACTTATCTATATACAGTGGGGCAAAAAAGTATTTAGTCAGCCACCAATTGTGCAAGTTCTCCCACTTAAAAAGATGAGAGAGGCCTGTAATTTTCATCATAGGTATACCTCAGCTATGAGAGACAAAATGAAAAAAAAAAATCTAGAAAATCACATTGTCTGATTTTTAAAGAATGTATTTGCAAATTATGGTGGAAAATAAGTATTTGGTCAATAACAAAAGGTCATCTCAATACTTTGTTACATGCCCTTTGTTGGCAATGACAGAGGTCAAACGTTTTCTGTAAGTCTTTACAAGGTTTTCACACACTGCTGCTGGTATTTTGGCCCATTCCTCCATGCAGATCTCCTCTAGAGCAGTGATGTTTTTGGGCCTTCGCTGGGCAACACGGACTTTCAACTCCCTCCAAAGATTTTCTATGGGGTTGAGATCTGGAGACTGGCTAGGCCACTCCAGGACCTTGAAATGCTTCTTACGAAGCCACTCCTTCGTTGCCCGGGCGGTGTGTTT
>OOFG01111169.1:2062-18932 GCA_900323295.1 Molva molva
GAGTGACTTCATCCAATCAAATCAACAAACTTTAGTCTTCCATTGTTTGGAGAAAAGGGGCCGTCCTTGGTAAGGAATCAGTTTCCTTAACAAGGAGCAGAGTGCGAACAGAAATGGAGCAACGTGTAAATGTAAAATGTAAAAATGTAAAAACATGCCATTAATCAGACCATTTATACGATTTTTTTTCACCTGGTATCATCAGAGGGATACCATGAGGCTCCTCTGCCTCATCGCAGACTCAGATGGCGTCTCACCGTGGTTAAAGCGCATTCTTTGGAAAGCGCGCCCAATAATTTAACAACCTTCTATTTCACAACATCAGGAAACAAACTAGAAAGAATGATGTCATTTCTGAGTTATAAATTGAAATGGACGCTGTCTTTCATTCATTATCACGGCAGCGGTTACAAAACGTGTGATCTATATGCATGGGGTTTAATAACAGGATATAGGGAGCATATTCTGATACTGTATTATAACGTCTTTCTTGGAAATTTCTGGGGTACCGTATGTGGATAGACCAATTGCCTCTATAAAACGATGCTCCCACTACAAAATCACGTTATTTTACACCACTACTCACTCCATGTACACTGTAAGAATATGGGGAGCATGTTGAAATAGTCAATTCAATTCAAATATGCTTTATTATTGGCATGAATGTCACAACAACAATATTGCCAAAGCATCAAGAATCAATTCAACTAACCCCCACCCCCACCACCACCACCACCGACGAAAACTTTCTCCGCTACCAGTCCAGTAAAGATAACACACGCTGTACGCCATTATCATCTAATTTCTACATTCGGCAGCAAAGCCAGTGTGTACATGCACATATGTACATGCTTACAGGTCAAAAGGCGCAATGTAAAACATATTTTTAAGATATTAGCGCAATGAAAAACATGTTTTAAAGATATTACTCAACATTAGCCAAAAAAGTAGTACAGATATATGGATGCGCACGCAGGGATTGAACCACTAAATAGCACGACTGGATATACGCCCTCTTCTTCCCTCTGACCTACATATATAAGGTTGGTTAATAAGAAATTGGATTATAGCACTTTGAACACATATAAAGCAATTGTTAGATCAAAGCAACAGCATTATGAACTCGGGGAGAAACCGCCAATAGTCTTCACATGGCAACTCAAAGTGGACCAAAGAACGAAGACAATGAATTCAATAGAAAAAGTTATTAAGGATATGACACACACCCCGACTGAAATTAGCAAGGCTTTAAGACAATACTGTGAGTAGAACTGAAGAAAGCTATGGAAGAGGATAGTTCCCAGACTCTTTCTCTCAGGCTACAGTTATCCATAACCATATACAACATGCCCATTTCTAATCTTAATACTGATTGTAAATTAATTTCCAAGAGACTGGAGTCTTGTCTCCCCCTTCTGGTCAACGCCGAAACAGGCCAAAATACAGGCAAATCAGTAACAGATACTGGTCCAACAGCGAAATAAAATTTCCCCAATGCTTTTCGTTCCTGCGAAAACTTTACCAGGTCCACCGATCCATCCTACAAGCATTCTAAAGCTGTTTCATTGGGTCCATCATCCCATTAAAACATAATCGCCTGGTTTGTTTCCGTGTGCATTAGCCACTTTTCAGGACCATTTATAGAGCATACTCAAGTTTAACTTTCTCCACCAACTTACCCCATCCAAGCTGAATACATTCAAACCGGCCGTTTCCCCACTCTGCTTATTTTATGTCTTAAATGTGTATAGGCCTACATTTAGTTGTAGTTAATAAATGGTGCATGTATTTAAAGTGAGGTTCTCTGTCTTCTGTAACTGTTAGAATCAATCGCACGGATGAAAAGACCCATTCACTGATGCCAAAGTGTATTGTGTAATATACCCCTTTCACAGGGGTGTCATCACCAAACTAAAGTGTCGCTCAACCTTGTGTTTTTCCTAAGACTGTGACTGTGTTCCTAAGACGACACCTCAATGAAGGGGGTCTATTCTGCCCCATATCGCTAGAGAGCGCCAAGTAACCTTTGATTACTTACCTTGTATATGGTAAAAGGCGACGATACACCTGTTCGAGTTTGAGTTCTAACCCCACTGCTTACGCATACGTTGTGACTGAGGGAATGATAAGAAGTGAAATGGTGATTATGGATGAATATTACGGATATTATTAACTTATAGGAATTAGGCTAATAGGACCAAGAATATAAGTAGGTCTACCTTGAATATATGTAATAATAAGCGTATGGAAAGATGTAATTGTATTACTTAAACGGTTCATAATTGCCTATAACTGTGGGATTACATTGACTGAATAATAGTTACTTTTATATTGGATACATATGAGAAGCGCTAAGCTAATTACGAACAACAGATTTTATTTTATACAGTTATTCTTAGAAAGAGAGGAAATGTTGTTTTCTTAAGTAGGCATATTGTTATTAGCTGATGTCGCAAAGGAGACCCACCCCTTCATTACTACACCTTGTAAGGTAATATTACATTGATGTACATGATTTTTACTTTGTTACAATTGAACTTACCTTGTAAGTACAACCTCACAAACTGCATTTTGATTCTACAGCCTCTTTCATTACACATCACTTGAATGATAAAACCCACTGACGTCCAGGCCACTGAGTGTTAGGTAATATTGGTAATAGGCCATAATATTATATTATTATTATTGTCCAGCGTCCACTAGATGCTTAGAAAATGAACAGCACATAAAGTTCACACAATCTTTTTCATAACAAACGTAGGCTATGATTAACAATGAAATACCCTAACCAATCCTGATAGCAAAAGAAGTTGTTAATTATTGAGCATTCATGCTCAATAATGAACAATACGCTATAGATATTGTTCTATATAGGGAAAACATTTGACTACTGTAGGTCTAAAACATAGTCCTTACAAATATGATTTTTACTTAAAAGTATTAATTTGTGTGATTTCTTTCCACGTTGTTTATTATTATTACAGCCTATTTTTAAATAATATTAAATAATATCTATCTGATAGTCCCCACCTTCAACACATCATGCATGAGTTTCCACCTCTTTATTCTCTAAACACATGTGCACTAAGAAATGTATCTAGTTAAAAAAAAAAGAAGTGAATTCGTGCGCTTAATAGGCTGAAGGCTACTCGGCTACATTACTATATACCCGCCCCCATGCATATAGATCATCATGTTTTGGTCATTAGTCTCTTTTACCCCCTGAAGCCTACAAGTCATCAACGGTATCACAATTAGGCCTAGCCAAAAGTAATGAAAATATATCGACTTTTGGGACGTATGAAACGCAAAAGTTTATTAGTGCTATATAACAAGCATTTGTTATATAGTAGCCTACAGTTTGCTCAACACACATCACGGATTTTTTTATTTTTTATGTCTGATAGTCCTATTAATGTAGGCTTAATGCTCTCTTTGTACAGAAATAATAAAAATGTAACTATCTGAAGAGAGAGGATTTCAATAAATTAAATGTAAATAAATGGATGCAGATACATATAAATATGCTACGATTGTCAGCAGCCATTGTTCCTCGTGATCTATAGACTAAAGTCAAACGAATGTGGCTCTGAGCGCACGGTAATTTTGAAATGGCGACGTAAAAAGCCACCATAGCGCTTCTGATTATCCAATTTCAGGTTGTTCAACTTGGGTCGGATCCGTCTCATGAAGCCACCGTAACGCTTTTGCAGTGTTTCATGCTCTTGGCTGCCTTCCCCTGCGTCATTATTCCTCTTAGACTTCGGGCCAAAATTATGAAATGCATTGCCATGCAGTTTAACTTTATTTAACGCTGCGTCCACCTCATTTTCCGTGGCACCATCTTCTTCCTCCTCATAAATCTCCGGACTCTGTTGCTCTTGATTTTTCAACACAGAATTGTCAAGCATCGTGAAGGCAATTATATTCTTCAGATCTGTGTGGGTATTGTCAGTGAGTCCGTTATAAAGCAGCCGGGGCAGTTTGGGGCTTGCCTCTTGGCTAGATCTCTCTTGTTGCGCGTTCCTCTCAGCAGCTCGGTGTTGGCTGATGCCTGTGGAAGCTGCTGTCTGTAGGATGTTGCTGGGCCGACCTGTCTTCGATTCTTTAGATTTCCAGAGGGTTTCTTCGCACTCCAAAATGCAAGTCTGAAGAAAAAATTGATTAACCTTACATTTTAATTAGGGCCATACCGTGACTCCTACATACGCTACAAATATATGTATTTACTTAAGCTTTTGGCTGCAATCAGTGGCATATCATAAAGAATAGACAAAGACAAAAATATTTCAACTAAACGAGTGGACCGTCTTTAATCCCACCATGATTAAAAAATCACAACAATATCTCATTTTTTAGATTATGTGCAATATATCATATATCATAGGCCTACCAGGTGACTGAAAGATGCACCTGAATCGGTCTGACGAACGCAGTTTGGACATCTCGGAGAACTCTCGGTCTGAATGGACCACGGCAAACTCAACATCAGAACGCAGACGTACCACTCCATTTCCCCAAATCCCTGGAAGAAAAAGTTGGGAGACAAAGTCACCATGCGAGTTGAAACTCATATATTATGTCTTAATGCCACATATAATGTCTCAATGTCTGAATGTCAATGCGAAATTAAATTAACAGGGATGCTTGTTTTCATTCGAACCCCAAAGGCTGGACGGTCATTAGAGAAAATACATATTAATATCACCAGGACAGAATCCTAATTATATGAAAAATATATAGCCTAATTCAGAAAACGTAATGGGATTGGGATGACATTTCCAGATTAAACATTTAAAAAAGACAATTTACCTCCGTAGCGTGATTGAAAATTTTCCGAATGCGTAAAATTCAGTTGGACTGGTAGCATCTAGCGCGTAGAGACCGTTTCAGTTTCCTCTCACAGTAGTAATGCTCATGCGTGGATCTTGGTGCTTGTTTATATTGACGGAGACGCTCATGGCACCCAAATACGTCACACCTGCATCTATTTTACCTGACCAATGCACAATGCGAAACGATGCGCACAGAATTCCACCCCCAACCTACGCCTGTATTACGCCCACACCAATTGGGTCTTATGAACTCGGAAATGTATCCTATCATCACAAGTAATAATCGTCAGATTAATAATACTTTTAGCTGTGTGAGCATTGTTTTCCAATCAAGGTGTCTAGGATACACAGTGACTTGGTATTGACTATACATTGGGAGAAAAAAAAGACACATTGAAATGAGGCCAATTATGTTAGCGCTTTATACACTATCCTTATGATTAACGCGTCACAGTTCCATACTTTTTAAAAGCATTTTGGCAAATGCCCTCATATTCCAATACTGACGGTGAGGCATATAAATATTTAACGTCTTGACCACTCCTAAACGGTCCACATATGATGAGCGTTCAGCGTCAGCGTGGCTAAGGTACATGGAACTAATTTGCATAAAGTTACAATTATTTCCACTCCCCTCGTCGTTCTGGACGCGGACATCTCGCCGCTCACTGCTGCTACGGTGACCGCCGCTCCTCGTCGACAGCGCTCATTGAAAATGAATGGCCGCCGGATTCCTTTCCTGCTCAATAACCTTTGGTGTGACCGTACGGTAAGACTTAAGGTAAAATAAATCATACACACAACACTCTTGACGGAGGCAACAGCAATACCGTGGATGATAATCCTCGGGTCTCAAGTTCAACGTTCTTCACATGGTAGTTTAGCATAGTTTATGTAGCCTAGCCTTTTCCCCAAACGAGATTAAACTATTTTTAAACCATTAATTTGTTCTTGTTCATATTTCATTGGGGAAACAGGTGAGTTCAAAAGGGGACAAAGTTATAAAAGCAGATCAGATGTTTGAAGTTGTTCAGCTGAGCTGAACAACTTCCAATATACTCTGTATATTGGAATATATATTCCAATATACAAATTATATTGGAAACGGATGTTTAAATAAAGCCAGGAGAGATGGTTAGGATGGTTTAATAACCACAATTGTATTTATTTAAGGATGTCTACAGGTACACTGCAGACATTGAGAATCCAGCACCTTCCGGCTGGGAATCATAAAACCTAGCTACTAAACAACAGTATAAATACCTGAGGACAAGTGTTCCTCTTAGAAGTGTATATCTTTCTAGATTCCCATGGCCATGCTTTCAAAAAACTTATTCTAAGAGTTTCAGATAGAAGTCACACCCCCACACAATATGTTATTCATTTTTTGTCCCTTCAGGATGAGACTCGTTACCTTATGAACATTCACTGCCTCTGTTTGAATGTGTATTTACATTTCACAGTTACCTAGAGACCTCTCTGCATATCTGAAAGGAACCTTACTACTCCCACATATTGACACATCAATAAACAGAAACGCAGATATTAAGGATGCTGATGCAATACAACAGTTTAACTACAGTATATTTAGAATTTCATCATTTGTAGATGTTTCCCCCGCTCCACAGGAGACAGGTTTGTAAAATCCATGTGCTGCCTTTTAGTGTGCTAACTGATCGCTCACGTACAACAAAGATCACCAATTGATTTATGACATCACAAACTGTTACATTTGTCAATAAAGACCAACTTCATGTTAAAGTAAAATAATGAAACTGATTCACCACAGCTCTCAGCATCAAGGGATTCATTCCCAATATATCAGTAGTCAAATGGGGCAAAGATCTTGATACAAGCTTCGTCGCTGCGGCCATAATGTTGTTATTTTCAGGATGGTATGATACATGATTTCAAATAGTTTTGCACAACAGTGATGGTTGCGGTAAGAAGCGACAGTGTTACACCATTTGAACCGTGTGTTGCACTTTGTACTTCATGGTTTCCTTCTGCTTACAGTTGACATCCCTTGACTCGTCCCGTATTTGAGGAAGATAACATCACCAATCTGCTTTTCAGAGGCACACCGATAAATAATGAATCAGATGGTCACCTGCTTCCCTTCCCACCTTTTCTTTTGTGTGGAACCACCGCAGTGTGGTCAGACACTGCGGTGTGGTCATCATCAGACGTCATGCGACACGTCTAAAAGCATTTTACATTTATTTCCTTTTCATTAGCAGCAGTTTTTTCTCTGTCACAGCATTTTAGAATGGAAATCTCAGCTGGACTCCTAATAGTTCTGTGTCTCTTTTTGTCAGCAGAAATATGTGAAACCGGTTTGTATATGTTTGCTTCTTGTACCCAAGTGGTTCACTTAATCTGGTTGCAAAATATCCATACATGATCTTACACTCACTTATGTACCACTCATGTTGGTACATAAATAGAGACTGAATTCATTACCTGAGAGAAGCTCTAAATAAGGCTCACGTTCATCAGAAATTAAGTAGAGAAAGAAAACCGCTTAATGATTTTGGTTTTCGATTTAGCAAATGAGTGCTATTGCTATGCAACAAAAAAGGAGACAAAGGATTCTAGATTCTAAACTCCAGGGTCTTCTTATTTCCGACACCTTACTTCTAAGAGACATTGGCCTTCAGGTTGTCATGGCAACGCAATGCGTAGCTAGATGGAAAAGAATTAGCTTCAATGAAAAAATAAAATAATAAAAAAAAGGGTGAAAGAGAGACGGAGAGCACGATCTGAGAAGAGAATTGTTAGTCAGAAGCTGTAGTATGTGACCATGATACCATAATATATTTGGCCCCAAAAGCACAATAGCTACAATTATACATATTTAATTTATTATTCACACAAACACACACACAAACACTGTGTGTTCATTACTACTTGGGGCCATTGTACACCCACCATGTCAAACAAGTCTCCATGCAAACATAGACAGAAACATATTCTAATAACGTTACTTCATAACTGTAATGTTAAAGTATCAATTAAAGCATTTATTTGGCAACAATACCTTATTTCAATCCAGATCTTTTTTTTTTTTATCTTTGAAGGTCTTTAATTACAATATATAACTTATTGACGTAAGTGTCAATATCTGGTGAGAAATATAGCATATAATCTTCCATAAGGAACACAATTTTAGTATGGTGGATAGAGCAAGATTGGTCTAGGAGAGACCAATTTTGAGCTGTCAAACATGTCATCATAGAACTCAAACTATGGGGTGCGCTTCTCAATTTGAACACAAAACCGTTTGAACACAAAAAAAAAGAGTACTAAAGTAATCAATTACTTCTGGAACTTGTTTGTCCGATCATGTAATATTACCAAAGACTCCAGAATCACAGCAAATGCTGAAAGGTGAAAGCTGTACTCCCATTTTACCCAGCTGGAAACCTTGAATGGTAGCTCCCACCTATGCTATTGGCCAGTTTCCAGCACCTGAATCTCACCCACTTTTTTAAAATGTTGTGATTCAGGGTCTGGTGTTCCTTGAGTGGTACCTGGCTCGGCCTGAATTTTCACCGAGCCAATCCCCGTCTTGTAGGCGGGACGGGAAAACAATAAACAGAATCGGTGAAACCATAGTGAGCAACAGAAAAAACTGATTGGTTTAGTAGTTGAAAGCAAATAGAAATTGAGGAAGATCATCAGGCTATTCTGCCATAGCTTTGAGATATTAATATCAAGGAAAAGTCGAGCATGGTTGTTTAACTGGAACTGTGCAGGCACTCAACTGAGACAGCTGTACTGGTTCGTCCATGACAGCTGTTCGTCCATAACAGGTCCACGACCAAAAATATGCACAGATGAGCCAAGGATGGATGGACTGCCATGTTTAATATGCAAAGACTTTAAAACACAAGGTTTGCATCCAGAAAGGACCTAAATGATCAGAGGACTAACACGTACGGTGAAAAACAGGGTGTTTGGGGCTGAATTTAATGTGCTCCATATGGGATTGAAATGACTGGATAGCCCAGGTAACAATCAAACAACCCTACCTCAAAGGAAACACTCTTCAGAACCCTTGTTGAATTCGCCCCTACTGCCGGACTTCCAGCAACAGAGCCCCCTGGTTCCTCTGGTACTGAGTATAATTACTATTATAGCAACAGTTGCAATAGGAATCCTAAGCCAACCTGTCTCATGACCCTCTCTTAAACACTGCCTTAAATGCTAACCATTTTCTCCTCCACCCCACCCAGGCCAGTAAGGAGAAGATCCTAGTGTCTAGTCCTCCTATTCAATCAATTCTGCAAGGCAGTACAGGAAATGCCAGCTCTCTACCCACTACTGAGAGGGTGAGGCTGAAAATGAAGGCGGATTTTGCTGCAAAAGACCATTAGGACTTTGTAGTAATCATCCACAGCCATTCAAAGTGTTTAGAGGTTTTTCCCATGAAATCGATGACCTCAGCGAATCTTATTGAGAAGTTAGCCTGTCTCTTTGCACGGACCAGCCGGTCCGTGCAAAGAGATCCTTTTGGATGTTTACTTAAAGAGAATGCCTTATCTTCATGATAACGCATCACTGATTGGGCGACATGCATGTCGCCCAATCAGTGATGCGCATAAAGGTAAGGCATTCTCTTTCTGTTAATGATATGATTGTTTACTTAAAGAGAACGCCTTATCTTTATGACAGCGCATCACTGATGTGCTCACTGCCAATATCTGACACACTATATAAATAAATAAACAATAGCACAATAACATGTTGATTCAAGTGGCTTGTTGACATTTAAACAAATACATTGAATATCACCAGGTAACGAATAATTCATATTGAAAGAAAGGCTGCAGGTAGGCAGGTCAACCCATCTCTTATACTCCATGTAGGCCTATTAGTTCTTCGCTTTAAAGGGAGCATATGTTTTGTCCAAAAATCTATTATAAGATATAAAAGGACATATACTTTGTATAGTTGGCATATAAAACACAGTAAAAATAACACTTCTAAAACAATGAGCAAACTACTGTCAATATTTCATATCTCAATGAAACATGTAGAACTGGAGTCTGGGGAGAATCTAGAAGGTTCTTTGTTTTGGTCCCACCTCATGACAAAAGACATAAGAGTCAGGGACCTATCAAAACAAAGTACACTGTAAGCTGCCACATCTAACATGAACATGTTAAATTATTATAGAAATACCTATTTTGAATTCTTTGGAGTGATACATTTCTCTCTTCCTACAAATAAATGGCACCAGTGTGCCTCCAACCGTGTAAACCACAGTTGTAAATTAAAATAATTAAAATAGAAATACGATTATTCACACCGTGCGTAACCTGATAGAGGCAGATAAAGAGAACCAGGAAAGCACTGCCCAGCCATGTCGGATATGAACATGGTGTCCAGAACAGCCAGAAGGATCACACTAACCTTGACAGATATCACCGGCAGGAACATGATTAAGTAAAATACGACTTCTTCTGGTTTGGTTATATGAAATCATTTTTGGAGTGCTGCTTTTCAAATGTCAAAGGAAAACCTGTATTGGAGTTTGTTACTGTGCATTTTGACACTAAATGTTCATAATTGCTTTTTGAATATAATATATTCCTTTTTTTCACGGCACTTATAAGTACCATGTAAAAAGGATATACGTTGAATCATGAGTACCTGTATAAATCCAACCACGGCTCGGAGCACCTATAACTAATGAAAAAACGAAAGCATAAAATAGCTTCAACAAACCCATATATTCTCGCTCATGTTGAAAGTGGAACAAAACATTCCCGCAAATGGAACAATCATTTACAACTTTTAGAATAGATATTTTATTGTCCCCCTTGGAGGAGATTCATCCTCTGGATTGGACACATCTCCCAGAGCAGTGCAGCCCGGGCGACACCCACTGCAGGTCTACTGCCAGTGCCTTGGTCAAGGGCACAGGCAAGAGTATTAACCTAACATGCATGTCTTCTGGTGTAGGAGGAAACCGGAGCAGCCGGTGGAAAGCCACGTGAGGATGGGGAGAACATTCAAACTCCACACAGAAGGTCCCAGCTGAGTTTGAACCCATGAACTTCTAGCTGGTAGGCCACTAACATAGAATAGACATTGCATCAGTGATGTATCAAACACAAATTTGTATCCAAAGTGAAATTGTATTTTTGTTTTGATAAGGTGGCACAACAACGTAGTACAAGTATTACATCCTAAGTCATTTGTTCCATTCATAAAAAGCATGAAACTCAAGCTGGGATTTTGTTGCTACCAATATGTGCATTAATGCGTATGGAGCAAGTCCTAAGTGATACTACAAACACTACATACAGAGTATAAACATAATTTAAGACATGATTCATTCAGCTCTTTGGTTACGAGTCATTTGGTAACAAGAAGCAAATGTCATTTAAAACAGGAAAGAACTTGCAGCCGTGAAGAGCTTTTCCACCTAACTATTAGCATATATACTCCAACAGTATCTGTGAGAAAAGTAAAGTCACACTTTGATATGCATCTTGAATGAAGACCACAACTCCTTTGTGTCCTAGGGTGTACTGAACGAGGAGCCTTAGGAAGTGTTTCAGAGGATAAGAGTGACGGTAGAATACAAGCCTGGCGTAAACCGTAGTAACTGCTGAACGTGGGCACGATGCAAGACTTAATGCTGCACAATGCACAAGTAAATTGCTGGTATTTGGAATTACAGACGAGAAGCACTCTGCAGCAGTCCACAGGTTTGAGAAACATTCTAAAATGACATCAGATAGTAAAAAAATCGCTAACAGTTCCGATAATGAATGAATTGAGGCACTGAAAAACAAATATAAATTCCAAGCTTGGAAATATTTTAAAGTGAAGCATACCAAAAAAAAAAAAAGCATAAATCCATTTTTACAACGATGAAAAGTAAGAGCAATTTTCATCTTCCTGAAAATAGATAGCCAAAGAGGGTATCCGCTTCACACACATTGTGTTGATTATTTAGAGAGCGAGACTTTTGTTTGACAGCACGGTTGAGTTCTATAGCGATGACCTCATCTCTTGCCAGACTTCATGTAGGAGGGGATGGCCCCGCGGGCCGTAAGCCCTTCAAAACGTTTGTATGTGTAGTTGATGAAGACCCAGTCCTTGTTCTTCAGGTCCGTCTCCGTCTGGTTGGACACAACTGGAGCAGCTAGGAAAAAATATAAGAGAATAATATAGAGTCGTGTCTGGGAAAATGTACGGGGATGCAATTAATTGATTCGTTGAAAATATGTTCTCACTTGTTGGCTGGAGAATATCGGAATCAGGGAATTCGTCAAAGTTCGATGTGTCGTCGATACTTTTGATCTCTATGGGAATGGCTGCAGGTCTCTCTCTGGCAGAACAAACAGATCAGTGCAATTCAAGGTAAATCAGAAATGAACAGAAATGACCCATGTCATTTTCTATGCGGTACGTCTGAAGTATTGACAAAAGGTCCCACCTGATGTGGTCGTAATCCACCCCCTCGAAGAAGGCGTTGCTCTTTATCTCATCCACCGTGGTGGCTCCGATCCGGTGCTCCTCTTCACAGCAGAATCTGGAGAGGTCAACGGGAAGGCGCCATATCTTGTCAGCGGTTTGCAATGCCAACAATGCCTCAAAGCTCACGGCCGAATTACACACATACGCCAAGATCCAGGTTGCTCCTCAGAGACCCAAATTATGGAGCAAACTCAAGTCTCCCGATACAGTTTCTGGCTGTTCATGTACGTTTGAGGTCAGAAAGGCTATGCTGCCCCCTTGTGTACATTGGTAATGGGTGGTAGAAATAGAAATGCAGGCAGCTCTGCAGAGATCCATGTCGTGTCTCTTTGCAAGAATGCTGTATGCAGGAGTGTATATCCAGCTTAAGCTTAAGTGAACACTATTCATTTTAATGTGTTTTGGGCTGACAGTTCTAAGGAGGAGGGTGAAGGTGTAATCCCCATGGTAACAACCCAGTGCAAATACTTTTTTTTTTTAGCTAGTACGTCATTGAGTATGAATGTTAGAATGACCGATGTTGTATATGAAATGCGCTACACACTACGGCGTTATGCTAGAAGTGTACGAGTATCAGCCATCAACATTAATGTCCCAAGACGGAGCTCCACACATCCACACAGACCGGGGCGTTAGCATACCTTCTCCGCATTGCCGTCTAATCGCTGCAACTAACGGGCCAGATTTGGGAGCAGAGCAGAACGTTCAAAAACTGTTTTTTTTTTTTTTATACCACTTTTTTCTGCATTACGCTATTATTTTAGTAACGGTGACAACACAGAATTGATTACTATGTTTAAGAATATAGACAAGATACCAACACATTTAAAGAAACAAAGAAAGATATTGAGTTCACTGGCACATGATACAACTTGCGTGGAGACAGGGTGTAGGCACACACTAAAGCGTACCTCAGGATGAGTTCCTTTGCCTTCTCAGAGATCGGTACTTCTGGGGGAAAGATGAGCGTTTCCTGCCAGTTCATCACCTTCCTGTACGTCTCCTGTGGGGTCTCTGAGCAGAACGGTGGGTACCCTGGGAAATGACATTAGATGCTCAGAATGCACTGAATCAACAATGGGCTCTTGAAATCGAAGCTTTTATGAAAATATTCTCGAAATATATCAAGCCGCACGGACAGCAATGCTTACAGAAGACCTACTGAAACATTTCATCCTTGTATTTCCAGAGGGCAGTGACTCATTTGACTGCATTGAAGCTTGCCAAAAAGGCAGACTTGTGTTAACGTTGCTCTTATTGTAATGTTGTTAATATTGTGTTACTTTGCTGCTGCCATCGTCTCCATTCATGTTATTTGTCAAAATCTTTTTGAAACTTATGTATTTCTTTTCTCTGCTGTCCAACTCACTAACATCATGTCACAGTTATAGCTCCTTTGTTTTGTGACTGTAAACAATAGATTTGTTGATTTAGTCTATCTGCAAACTTCAGCAACAGCTGAAACATTGGGAGACGGGGGAAGACCCACTTGCTCAACTCTTAATTTGCAACGTGTATGAAAAATGTGTTACACGGTTACCTATCAGCATTTCATACATGATGACCCCTAGGCTCCACCAGTCACAGAGCTTGTTGTACCCGTTTTGCATGAAAACCTCGGGGGCAATGTAGTCTGGGGTGCCGACTGTAGAGAAGGCCTGTTTAGGAGGATTCAAAGAAGAGCGAATGGTTAACATGATACGCTAGAAGAAAACATTGATTTTTTTTCGAGGGTTTGGAACACTAAATGAATACCATAAAAGCTGCAGTGACTATATTATATCTAACATATTGCCTTTTGCAGCAATGTTGCAAGAATTTAAACCTCACCAGCTGTCTTCTGTTCCGCTTCCACGTCTCTGCTTTCCTCTTTGAGTTCATATTCTGAAACGCTGAATAGACCCATGGTAGATTTGAAAGTGGTCCGCTCAAATAAATGCACTTCTTTCCATAAAAATAGAAACCGGTTACCAAATATGAATATGAATATGAAAAGTCGACATATGTCTACATGATATACATATCGTCTCACTGACTTTGTTTACTGAGGTCACTGGGAAGACTGTGGTTCAGGTTCTTGTAGAACTCGGTACGGTGGGCTCTCTTCAGACCCGTACACAGGCCGAAATCTGAAAGCTTCACGTGACCCTGTAACCATTGCAAGTTGATCGCTGTTAAAGACAGTCTCTATATACACTTTTCTTCATACAAGCACAAATGATTCATATTTACAATTTTTTTCCCCACTGTGTGTTTGCAAGCTCATAAACCTGTTCCTACCCTGGAGTCCAGGAGCAGGTTGTCTGGCTTGATGTCACGGTGGATGAAGCTCAGCTGGTGAATGGAGTCGATGGCTAGGACGGTCTCTGCTATGTAGAACTGGGTGGCCTCCTCGGTCAGAGTGTCCTTCTTCATCAACAGCGTCATCATATCGCCTGTATAAAAAGGTACAACATGATCTAAACAGGGTACTGACGCCTACTGGGTGTCATCAACGCCATCCAGCTGGCGTTGAGAACCAAGATGGCCGCTAGGTAGCTAAGGCCCATGAGGATTCCATCCCAACAGCTACTGTTCATAGAGTAGCAGTTATTGCGTTTAACCAATGTAATCGTTATTGACTAGACCAATTCCCAAATGTGTATTACTCTGGAATCTCTCAGTTCATTTTTGATTTCATTTCCAAGGGGCGTTATCACTTGCACAGACCAAAATGCCTCTGGACACAATTGGATGGACCTACGACCAATCAGAGGAACGGAACGCGTGACACATCAGTGGCAGCCGTCTTGGTTGTTTTACGAAAATTTGCGCTCCTCTGTACAGCCATCGTACTAAACCCGCCCCATTTTAGATAATGTGTTGTGATTGGCCCGACCCAGGCCAGGTCTGCTTGAAATCCATCTGACCGGGAGGGAAGCAAGACATGTATAAAACATGAGCTTGCAGATTCGTCTGGTTTCCAGGCTCATTATTAACGGTTGTAAAAACCAACAGCAGAAAGCACACACCTCCTGGTAGGAACTCCATGATGAGGTAAAGGTTCAACTTGTCTTGGAAGCTGTAGAACATTTTGACGACCCAGAGACTGTCTGCTTCCACCAGGATGTCCCTCTCAGCTCGGATGTGGCCGATCTAAAGACAATGTACATAATTCAAATAATGTCCACACAACATCTCTAATAAATATAGTATACTGCACATAACATACTGCGATTAAATTACCAGACCAGGCAAGTTCAGCTTTTTCAAATGTTCATGATAAATAAATACCCAACCGAATAAATACTTGAAAAGATCAAATCTAGCACACAATTACATTAAACACAAGGATTCTTTTCAAAAGTCCCCCAGGGTACGGTGTATGTGTGTTACATCCAGGTTGGGTACGAGCAAAGCACCAGCTCTGTGGTGGGAACGCGCAGCACGCTGAGGGGGATGTTACTGCCGTTTCCACGGCAGCGGAAGAGATCCAGCTTTGACATTCGTAAATCAGTCCATCATTTACCAGTACAAGGTGCTCTTTTGCATAATTACAGGTTTGTAAATGAATTTAGTTCTCTAGTCTAGTTCAAATTAAGCTGAACTTATACTTTGAGAATTCCATGTTGGTTTAATTATAGTACTGTTGGACAACTCCGTGAATGTATTACAGGAACAGGAAAAACTGTTTTTTTCTGCTAGCTTTTTCTTCAGTTTTGTCTGAGGCCGTAATGTCCGAGTTTAGTCTCAAAAACTTTTAATTAATAATCTAAACTCTAGCAGACTAGCTCAAATCTGGGTGAATGGGGCATTTCACTTTCTTTCACTTCATAATTGTTTCGACCAATCATGTGGCGGGAATGTGTTAGCCCTAATTGGCTGACAGAATCACTGAGGTAAGGAAGCTCCACAGCAGTATGGTCTGACACACCCAGGTGGTGGTTACCAGTGCTAAGTACAACAAGGAGATGTATGGCTGTTCGGTGCATTTGTTATATCCATGAAAAATGTGATGTATTTCCCTCCCTTTCTAATGACAGAGGAGAAGCTACGCTGGCCTACACTGGCTTGTAAGGTGCCAGTATAAAAAAAATGTCATGTCTATGACAGCATCGCGTAGCCAAGTGTGAAGTAACGAGGTTCCTTGATAGATTCATAAAATGTATGTAGTTATTAGTGTGGTTGCAAAGCAATCCACACTATTGTTATCTTGTGTCTTATTATTATTATTATTATTATTAGTGTGGTTGCAAAGCAATCCACACTATTGTTATCTTGTGTCTTATTATTATTATTATTATTATTATTATTATTATTCCGCCTGATTTTCCGTAATTATCTACTCCGACATTTATTTATTTTTTGACTTACACCATACCCCGACCAAAAAGTCGGGCATATATCAATGCAGTGCTCCATTACCTTCAGAGACCAACCATAGCAGACTTTTTTTTTTATTAATATTTAATATGGATAGGAGTGAATGGAGCAAAAATGCTAAAATCAACCACTCCAAACCTGAACACCTGAGAGTTATCAAATTAAATTAGCATATG
>OOFG01111183.1:0-19217 GCA_900323295.1 Molva molva
AAACCAATCAGGGAAGAGATTCTCTAATTTGTCAGTAAATGAGCTTGGAGCGGTCTAAAATCTAAATGGGCTCATACAGAGGCTGGGGCAGTCAACCCGAAACAAATAATCTCACAGCGCATTTACTCACAAGCTACAGCACACAAATTTACATGTGCGGGAATTTACTGTAAGTCACATTGGATTGGATACAATTATTAATGTGCCAAATATGAGTCAATATAATTTTGGTGTCAGTGACACTTGGAAGGATACAGCATGGAAAACAGTTGTTATTTAATGTGTTCATGCCTACGTCTCCTTTGGCTGAAGTCTTTATTAAATGTTGTTTTTATTGTAGTTTATTTAGATATTTGCTGTGTTTTGTTCATAGGGAATCACCTATCGAGAAAGTGATGGCACGTTATTCTCAGACGTGGAAAAAGCAGCAAGAAAACACTACGAAGTTCAGGTACTAAAAACGATTGTGACTCAAACACTTATTGAATGTGGGGGCAGAGAATGACTTTGGAGTGAGATAGAGACATCTGGTCTCTTATATGAATCAGGGCATTAAGGTTTATTAAAATTAGTAGATAATATACTATAAATCTAGCCCTACAAGAAGTGATGTAATTGGGTGACATAGGGGTCAAGGACACCTGGGGTCTCTTTTATATGAAAGAGGGCCTCAAGGATATACGTTATAAAATTTAGGGGCTCTAGCCCTACAGGAAGTGATTCACAAATCATCATCAAATGCGCCATTGAAACACTTTGGAAATAAATGGCATTGCAATAAATGAATCTAAAGTCATTGGAAAGAGATAGGAACTTGGCCATAAGACCTATCAACCAGGGGGCGCTGTGGGATCTGTGGTGGAAATTCTTCGAACTGTATTGACAAGGAAACTCAGAATAAACGTAAATAGTTTATTGTAATAAAGGGTAAAAATAGTAAAGATAAAAGTTTGTCTCTGGGCAGAGGGGCCACACAACACGACAAGCATACAAAGATTGAAGCGTTGCAGTGAGCCCCGAACAGTGGGCACACTCCAGTGTTAAAGCAGGGAACCGTCCTTGAGGGCACGGCTGCAGATAGGGATGCCACTACTCCTTTCGGCCATCTCAGGATGTAGCTCGTGGTATTGCTCCGTCTGAGTTAGCCGAGGCTGTCTCAGTTCCCATCAAGGGCGACATGCACGTTATAATCAGTGAAATGATTACTATTGATAATAACTAAGGGGTCACAGTGTCTCCATTACATTTCCTCCCTTTTGATCATAATCAAACATCATACCAGCAACACATTTTCAACATGAGCTATAATAATAATCAAACTAAATACCGCTAAACATTTCTAATTCCCATATAGTCACTTACCTGATTATAAAAACCATATAGCATCATAGAGTATACATAATAAACGAAAAACTTTGTACTGAAAAAAAACATCAGACGATGTGTTTTGTCTTGTCTCATAAAAAAACTGTCACTTTTCTTCTCACACAACGTGATATCATAGCTCAAATCTGGAACTCTTTGCATTCGGTTTTCAAGTCCTTTTATGAGGTACTCCATCCTCTTCATTCTCTTATGCCATTATTAATGCAGCTTCACCAGGGACGACAATGGGGCAGTGTGTGTGGGCCTCTATGCCTCTTGGGGTCGTTGGTTTCTTCTTCACCTCCACGTCCAACCTCCCAGAGGGGAAGGCTCCACGCTTTAGTGTTTAACCCCTCAGCGGTAGGCGGAATGGAACATCACAGCCAGTCTCCCCCCACCATCCTTTCCGGGGCCGTCAGGTCCTGTAAGTGGTACACAAGTAGGGAAGATTCACATCTGAGCGACATTGTGAGTTACACCAACAGTTTTCATAATATGTGTCCTGTGTGTGTTTGTGAATGCGGTGGTCACTCAATTCACTTCAGTGTAGTTGGTTTGGCTTCAGTGTAGTACTTAGCTATGGGTAGAGGCCTGGATAGCAAGGTGATTAGTTGTCGGCTCCGGTTCCAGAGATTTGGGTGGTTTTTGTGCCATGGGATGTTACTAGGTGTGTACAAACAGGATAAAATTGTTCAACAAAAAATTGTGCTTAAAAAAATGAAAGCAATCATTACAGTCAGAAGATCAAAAACTTCAAGCATTATCATATACTGTAATGGCAAAACGGAAACTACAAACTGGATATTAAAACCTCCAACATTAATGATACAAATTTGTAAGAAAATAGGGAATTTAAACATCGTCGTTAAGGAAAGGGGCTACCCAATCAGGAATTGGATACAAGTCATGGTCATCATGGTCACTGTAAGATAAGAGCTGATACCGGGCCATCTGATGAGAGATTCCACGTTCTATGGCTCTCATCATGAGGCCTCGGACACAGGGAATTCTACAATATCCGCATAACCCTAGCAAGGCAATAGCAGTTATGAGAGCGATCAAAACAGCAACAATGATGGGTTTCCATCGTCCAAACATTGAGTCTAACCATCCCCACATACCAGAGTCGTCATAGCCAGACATTACTGCAAGACGACTGCTCAGTGTTTCTAGCTTGGACAGTGCCCTCTGTACAGAGCCATCTGCCGCCATGTTGTTAGGAATGACTGTGCAGCAGGCATCCCCGAACATAGAGCATACGCCACCTTTTTTGGCCAAGAGCATATCCAGAGCAATCCTATTCTGCCACGCCATGAGGGATGTGGCAGACAATTGCTCCGCCATGCCCTTAACAGCATCTCTAGTTGCATTGACGAATAGCTGTTGATTGTATTAAATGAAATTGATCCAATCCACATTTTTATTTATCGTACATAAATATGGTACACCACATGGTACACCACAGTTGATTCTAACCTAGCAAGTACCTGATTACGGGCTTTCAATTCAGAAGGGACCCCGCGAGGGACACCAATGCTATCTAAGTATACATGGTCATCAAAGACAGAGAGACCGGAGCGCCTCCTCCGAGAGGGGAGGAGGGAGAGCATCTCCTGTTGGGGAATCAGAATGATAAAAGGTTGTGCCAACATAACTCTCACGCATAACCCCTGCCAGTTCTTTCCAAGGGTCATATATAGAAACTAACCCCAACAGGCCAAATATACATCAGGGATGACCACATTTTGTTGTGTCATGGCGGTATCAGGATCGTCTTGTTTGCAAGTTCCCGTAGTTGACCCTGACGACATGTCTGTGCTTACCATGGTGAAGCCTGAATTTGAGGTGGTGTGGTTGTTGAGCCAAATTTTAGTGCAATTTCCAGTGAGGTTGCCTACTACTGGGCCCCCACTTCCACCAATGGCATGGAAGAAGTCGGGGAATACCGTGCCAAGGGAAATGATAGCAATCAGCCAAGTTTTGTTGGACTTATGAAGTGGGGCTGTTAAATTTCTGAATATGGGCAAATGGGAGACATTAATACACCGTCCTGCCACCCCTGCTCTCAGAGAGATGTTCCCCAGTACATTAAGCACCAGAAAGGACATAATGGGGACTTGTCGTTCTGTGGGGTGCAAGTGGTGAAAGGTTCTCTAAGCGTCGCCCTATTAATTGTGCTGATGTTACAACCGGAGGAGTTATATGGGATTGACCAAACGTACATCGGAGCCCGTCCATTGGAACAGGCGATGCAGTTGGAAGTGGTCAGAGATCTAGCTGTGTATCTAACATGTTGTAACCAAAGATTGGATGAGGAGTTGAATGCCTGTGCTCTATGCTGCTGTACTAATTGTAGGAGCGGATTCAATAGTTGTGGAACGATTCAGGGAGACATCAGTGGAGTGGTATTCTGGCAAGTAGATGGGGACGGTGATCATCAGGGCGATGAATAGGAGGATCCCTATCAACCAGCGCAGGCTCCAGCCGTGCACGCGGAAGGGATGCCATGGTCCTGGCGGCCATCCTCTTTGGGGAACCATGTTCGGCAGCGCTAGGCTTGCACCCTCAGGTTTATTGCTTTCCAGATGATGCTGGGGTTCCTGGAGATGGAGCTGGTACCCGTCGGCAGTGGTTGGCCTGGACCCACGTGGCCCTTTCAGCAACCTTGATGGCCGACTGGGCTGTCAGCAACACCTGATGAGGTCCTGTCTCCCTGCCGTGTTTCCAGGTCTCGCACTACCACCGGGTTTCAGGTTGCGGAGTGGTGCTGTAGCAGGTTTTGGGAATGCCTCTTTCACCCCTCGATGTATCTGTTGGAGAGTTGAGGACAACGTTATACAATATCTGAGCATTTGGTTATCACAATGGTCTGTTGATGGTGGGGGTCCTTTTACTGGCCTACCCCCGTGTTGGCGGGTCGGCCGAAAAGGACCTTGAATGGGCTTTGCCCATTTTTTGCTTTGATTCTTGTGCACATGTGAAACAATACGACTGGTAACGCCTGTACCATGACAGGCCCGTTTCCACACAACACTTAGCCAATTTCGATTTTAAGGTGCCGTTTTCTCGTTCTACTGCCCCGCCATTTGCGGGGTGGTAGGCGCAGTGTGTTCGCAAATCTATTCCTAGAAACGCGCTGATCTTTCTGATTGCTGCATTCACAAAGTGTGAGCCATTTTCGCTACTAATTTTTGCTGGTATGCCCCATCTCGGTATGATTTCCGTGACTAAAGCTTTGGCTACCTTTGTCCGCTTTTGATGTTGGGAAAACTTCTACCCATTTAGAGAACATATCGACTATGACTAGGCAATATTTCTTCCCCTCACTTGGGGTGAGTTAGATGAAATCCATCTGAAGATGGTCGAATGGTTTGTCAGGCGCTGGATGGGCCGCGGGTGACGTTCAAATTCCGCAACCAACGTTGTTAGTGGCGCAGAGTAATTTAATAATTTAGTAGAGTAATTTGCAAAGCCCTTTGTGTATCAATGTTGAGCTTCACATTTGCAAATTGCTAATTTAGCTGGGAGTAGCACCGCCTCTAGCAACTCAGCAACCAAGGTGTGGTGGGCGATGGGTTTGCCTGTGGATGTTAGGAAGTCCCTATGTTTCCATGGGGTGCCAAAATCATATACTACGCCAAATGCATAGCGACTGTCTGTGACTTTCAGCCTGTTTACAGGCCTCTATCAAGGCTATTAGCTCAGCAGCCTGAGCTGAGAGATGAGATGGCAATGAGCCAGAGGCTAGTGTCTCATGGGGAGTCACTACAGCAAACCCAACCTCGTTAAGACCTTTTTCCTTGTTGCGAGAGGCGGAGCCGTCCACTTACAGTTCCACTTCCAGGTTGGAAAGGGGAACCTCCTTCAGGTCCAATCTGGGGGAGCAAACTTCTGTTACAGCAGTGAGTCAATCATGGTGTTCTTCACCATCTCCTTTTGTGGGAAGCAATCTAGCAGGGTTTAGCACATTGCAATGCTTTACAGGGATGTTAGGCATTTCAAGCCGGCATGTGTTCTAGCACAGCCATCGTGCAGCAGAGAGGTGACAGGTTTTCTGATCTAGGGACACAGCCTGGGGAACGAGCAGGGTAAGATCTGTATAACCTACAAAGTCCCTGGAGCTGTGCAATGCCTTCTATGCAGCTGCCACTGCGTGTCAGCACATAGGCAAGCCTGCTGGCACTGGATATAATCTGGTGGAGAAATACGCTACTGGTCGTCGTCTGCCCCCATGCTCCTAGAGAAGTACTGATGTCATGTAGCCATTACGTTCGTCAACAATCTTGTAGACAAAGAGTTGGGGCCTGCTGTAAGGCCCTCTTCAGCCCACAGAACGCTTCTTTTGCCTCTGGAGGCCAAACCAACTTGGTTTAAGGTGTCACCGCTGACCCGTGAGCGATTGCGCTCAGGGGTCCTTCTAATGCTGAGTAATTAGGGATGAACCTTCTGCAGTAAGATGTGGACCCTAAAAATGACTTTAACTGCTTAACTGTAATGGGTTTGGGAATGGCCCTTATGGCCTCTACCCTCTTGTCAGAGAGTCTTACCCTCTGGAGTGATCTGATGGCCTAAAAAAATCTGTGTGTGCACCATTGCAATTTGGATGCACTGGCCTTGTGGCCATGTCTATGTAAATGTTGTAGTAAATCTACCATGGCCTTCTCGCATTGCTCTCGGGTGGGCGCGGCTATCATTAGATCATCAACGTTTTGTAGTAGGACACAGCCATCCGGCAGTGTCAATTCATCAAGGTTGTCCTGGAGGGCCTGAACCCTTAGTGCACCTGCCTGCTTGTTCAACTAAGGTTTTGTTGATGGAGGGGATGGTGGTTGGGACAAGGTTCCATTGATAAATAAACAGTGGTGTGCTGGGGCCTTGTTTCACCATAGTATGGTGTTTTTGCCAATCAGAGTACCGTTGGATGATTAGTCCATCTGGTGTTGATACCAGACAGATGCCCAATTTACACATTAAATCACGTCCCATCAAATTGACGGAACAGTGAGGTGAATACAGGAAACTGTGTTTTAGAGATCCCCTGTCATCATCCTCACATGTCAATGGTGACGTATAACATTATGTTACAATGTTACCCGATGCGGTAATTGAGACAGTGCTGTGACCACTCATTTTAGGCGTGGTTGGCAGCACGCCAGACATTATTACTGACTCGGTGGCCCCGGAGTCCACTAAAAATTCTATACACTGTTTGTCAATCATCAGAGAAACTGTAGGCATTTTACGCCATGCAATAACATCAAACTTTGCATACTTGCCTATCAGCGGTGTAAGCGTGTTTTCTACTTCTACAATTCTGTTTGTAATCGTTTGTGAGAGCGTGTGTGGTGTGTCACTTCCCTTATCATCACCGTCGCTGCTGTCCTCGTCCCCGCTCGTCACTGCATCAAGGGTGCCTCCATCGCCGTCCTGCACCCCTCCATCTCCCAGTCAATCTGACTTGGTGAAATGATCACCAAGGGCAGAGGAGGGAGGTGTCTCTATGTGTTTCTTGGTAGTTTGTCTGGTGACTGGTCTCGGGTCTGGTGGTGGGTCCGGATGGTAGGGGTCCAGGCTGGGGTAGAGGGCGAGGGCTGGTTGGGCTGGAAGGGCCGGTCGGGCTGGTCTTTTGGGAGGGGCGCAGTCCAGGTCTGGATTCACCTCTTAACGCATTGAGGAACAGAGAGAACAGAATGGGCAGTTACCAGTCCTCTCAACGTTTTTCTATCTCCAAGTCATGAATGCTGGCCATTCAGCTCTGAATGGTTTTCTTTCTATCACTCTCTTCTCTCTCTTGTAACTTTTCCTTCAGTTTAGCTAATTGTGCTTAACTAAAACTTCCTATCTTCGGGAATCCAAAATCCTGGACCCAATTTTCGATTTCGATTTTGAAAATACTTTATACATTTAATGTCAAAACACGTTCACAATTATCTCACAGTTCGTTTTAGAGGATTCCGGCGCCGGGACCATGAACCCCGGTCGGTCCCGACTCCTCCTCTACACTCCTCTGATGAGGAGGCCCGATAGGGATGCGTTTGTGGTAGAAATTCTTGAATACGAGCACGCCTCGTGTTCAATCTACCGAAATTCTCCAATGTGACCCCCCCCTTTTCCGTGACCTCCATTGGCTCCCTGTAGCAGCTCGCATCAGATTCAAGATGATGGTACTGGCCTACAAGGCGGTCAATGGAACCGCTCCTGCCTACCTCCAAGCGTTGGTCAGACCACAGTTGATCCCTAGGTCACCTACTAATTAAATAACTTCCTGTAGGGCTGGATGTAGAGTATATTATCTACTAATTTAGTAAATCTTAATGCCCTGATTCATATAAAAGAGACCAGACGTCTCTATCTTATTCCAAAGTCATTCTGTGCCCCGTGAATGGTGTGTTTGCATCACTTCCTGTAGGTTATTTTGAAAATATTTACTTTATTGATAAATCCCACTTTAAAGCACGATTGATTTGTCATATATAACAAAATGTATACATAAAATAAACCTTTGGAATGGATTTTTCGGCGGAAGCAAAGCAGACATAAACTTCTGGTTTTCCCCACAAAAACACGTCGGCCTAGTCCGTCCTAAAGAAGAAGAATAAATGTCATCCCTGGGTCACTTGAAAATCTACATTTTTATTGCAAGAACAACAGTGGTATTAATGTGTCATGATTATCTTGTTAAACAAAATGATTTAATAAAAGGAACCGTTGGAATGGATTTCTTCCAGCAGAAGCACAGCAAACATAGACTTACATTGTGCACCACAAAAACACATCGTCCTAATATGTCCCAAAGAAGAATAAATGTCATCCCTGGGGCACACAATTTTTTTTTATTTGAAAGAACATCATCAGTTACATAAAAAAACACTAACCACAACAGCTCAGATGACTATACAACGCAAAGACATTAATTCAAACAACATGCAAGCTGAGTGATGTCAGGGATAGCAGTGTCCATATGAATCACCATAGCAACGATAGAAAACGTTGCATTACCTAACATACTAAACATCATATACTGACTGACTGAAGATACTGAAGAAGAACTGAAGAACGAAAATAAAATTCACATTTATCGCAAGACATGTTATCAAAACGCATTTTAATGCTGAAACTATCTTAAAATGTCGCATTTTCCACTGAGAATAAAACGCATGTCATCCATTTTGTTTGACAAGACAGAACCTTGACAAACTAAAACTTTCATATGGGTCGTTTTTGACAACATAAATAATCAACCTATTTTGTCGTTTAGGTTGGAGTTCACGTTGGAAAGATACATTGAAAAACAGCCATCAATGTGTGTTTATGTTTTTGTAATGAAAAATACATTCACAATCAACTTCCCAGGAACTGTTTGTGAAATTATTCAAAGATTAAGATACTGATACATTGATTTAGTTTAAAAATAACATATTTTTCATTAACAGAATGATTCACTTCAAGAAATGACTCAATTTATCTTAAGGGAGTGAATAGCCCGTCATATTTTTATTTTGAGATGGAAATCATGACACAGACAGCTCAACAGTGTGACTGAACCTGGTGGTATCGGACCCAGCGCTGTTAGCAGCAGGTACCCCTGGTCTGCTGCGGCCCCCTGTGATTGGCAATGCGTATAATCAATCTCAGACCATGCTTAATTTTAAATCTGTTATTTTGGATGGACATTTTCCACCACTTACTTAAAAACAGTAACTGAGTGCTGTTGCAGATAGTGAGGGAACCACCCAGACAGAGCTGCACTCTGCGCACATTTAAGACTTGAAGAGAACATGAGGCCATACGTAGTGGGTTCCATTGCTTCCTATTGTAAGAGTCTAAAAGCTAAAAACATATACAATTATACAAATACAATTCTATCTGTCCAGCTTGGCAGCAGTTGCCACCCTTATTTTCATGTACATTTGAATGGATGTGCCATGCTCTACTGTATACGGTGCAGCTCAATTATCTTTTTATGTTTGGTTTTTTTGTTGCTCCTCAGATCTCTGCTGAGAAGCACATGTCAGGGTTTTACCAAGGCCATCGTTACACAGGATAATACCCTGGTGGGAACCAAGATTGAGTACGCTTACGAAAAAGCAAAACCATTGCTAGTGACGTCAGACATATTCGACACCTTTGCAAAGGTAAGTTATTTGGGCATTTGTTGTTTCTTTATACTGACTGACTTGTAAAGAATATCAAAGTCTCCATACACTGATGTAAGAACACGTTTATAGCAACTTAAGCATTTGGACTGGGAATTTCATGACATGCTCTGACACTGAACTATACCCCCTATGGAATTTACCTTTATTCCTATTTTTATATGAACCCTAAAATGTGCTTTTGAGACCAATAAACATTATTTTTCAACTTGGCGACAAATTATTTTAAAATGTGGACCATAGAATTACCTCTCTCTTGGATACAGTTGTCAGGGTAATAACTAAAGTATTATCCCTACAACTTCGGGTTAGTTCAAGTAAGGGTAATATAGTTAGTGTGAGGTTTTGGGTTATTCTTTTAAGAAGTGACCCATAGAGTTCAATGTATAGGATAGAGTTGTTAGGGGGCACCTAGAGGTTAACTGGGGACCTTTTACTCTTCCCCTACCGTACTCTACACACATTCTCCTGTTTTTAGGTCAAAACTGCTTTTCGCTGCTAAGAAAACTGGCCATTGATTAGTCCTTCAACTTAGCTAGATATTATTTTAAAATCAGACCCCTAGAGCTTTATGTTTAATATGTAGCTGTTAGGGAGCACCCAGATTTGAACTAAGGACCTCTCGATCTGTAGGCAAATGTTCTGCCAGTGAGCTATACCCCCTTCACTCTTCAGCCCTTTTACTCGACACCTGTACGCCTTTTGGTCAAAACCGCATACCGTGCGCTTGACACAATGACACAGGAGTTAGACATTTAAGATAGATTATTCAAGTTTACTTAGTTTAGTTTTCTTGTCACAACTGCATGTGATGATCCTGAATTAAGTCAGTGTCTTGCACGCCAGATATGGTTTAAGAATTAGACCCGTTGCTTTACTTCTAGTTTATAGGTATAAGGGGGAACCCATAGTTGAACTGGGGACTTCTTGATCTGCAAATGCAGCACTCTATACTGTTTTTTTTGTTGTTTTTTTTGTTGTCAAAACAGCATAGAGTGCTGTTAACACAAAGAAAACAGAGTCTTTGCTTAGTCAGATGTGAAATTAATGCCAAGAGGTTTATTTCCAGGAAATCGTTTTTTGGGGACACCCAGAGTTGAACCGGGGACCTCTTGATCTGCACTCAAATGCTCAGCTACAGAGCTATACCCCCTTTCACCAACCTTACTCTACACACATTCTCCGGTTTTTACGTTAAAGCTGCATACGCTGCTCTTGATGCAAATAAAACAGTCATTGGTTAGTCCTTCAACTCTAGATATTATATAAAAATCAGACCCCTAGAGCTTAAATATTAGTATACAGCTGTTAGGGGGCGCCCGAGGTTGAACTGGGGAACTCTGGCCTGCAGTCAAATGTTCTGCCACTGAGCTTTACCTCCTTTACAATTCAGCCACTTTCCTCTAAAGATTGGGGAGTGCTCTTAACACAAAGAAAACAGAGTCATTGTTAAGACAGATATGAAATGAATGCCTAGAGGGTAATTTCCAGGACTTCGTTTTTAGGGGGCGCCCAGAGTTGAACTGGGGATCTTGATGTGCAATAAAATGCCCTGCCACTGAGCTATACCCCCTTTTATCTCCCCTTTTTAAACACCTTTACTCTAATGTTACTTTAGTTTTTATGTCAAAACTTCATGTGTTGATCTTGAATTAAAGATAACAAAGTCATTGTCTTGCATCTTAGCCAGATATTGTTTAAAAATCGGACCCTTGGGGCTTCTTATCTAGTATATAGTTATTAGGGGGCCCCCAGAATTGAAGTGGGGACCTCTTGTTCTGCAGTGAAATGCTCTGCAACTGAGCTATCCCCCCTACTTCGAGCCCCTTTACTCTACAATGTTACCATAGTTTTTATGTCAAAACTGCATGTCATGATTTTGAATTTAAGATGACAAAGTCATAGTCTTGCATCTTAGCTAGATATTGTTTAAAAAGCAAACCCATAGTTTCTTATCTAGTATATAGTTATTATGGGGTACCCAGAGTTGGACGTGGGACCTCTTGCATCTGCAATCAAATTTTCTGCTACTGAGCTATAGCCCCTGTTCACTTGAGCCACTATACTCTAAACATGTTCCCCTGTTTGTTTGTCAAAACAGCATAGATTGACCTTAACACAAAGAAAACAGAGTCATTGCTAAGATAGATATGAAATGAATGCCTAAATGTTAATTTCCAGGTCATCATTTTTATTGGGCAACCATAGTTGAATTGGGGACTTCTTGATCTGCAGTCAAATGCTTTGCTATACCCCCTTTACTTTTAACCAACCTTACTCTACACACTTTCTGTGTTTTTTACGTCAAAACCGCATTCGTTGTTCTTGACGCAAAGGAAATTGGTTAGACTGTCAAGTTAGATAGATCTAAAATTAAACCATAGACCATTAACCAAACATAGGTCATTGTTTTAGGGGGCACCCAGAGTTAAACTTCAGCTGCAGTCAAATGCTCTGAGCAATTTCCCCTTTACTCTTCAGTGATTGTACTCTATACCTCTACTCCTGTTATTATGTAGAAACTGCATAGAGTGCTCTTAATCACTGGTTAGCCTTTTAAATCAGCTAGTTATTCTTTCAGAATATGAACCCTTGAGTATAATTTCTAGGATTTTGCTTGCTCTGCCACTGAGCTATATCCACATATTTTCTGCCCTTTTTTCTCAATATTAAAATTTCACAGCAACGATCCATATTACTTTCGAGATCTCTCTAAATTTCTCAGTCCCAAAGACACATTTCTCTGTTATGTTTCTTATGCATTGCCCTTAAAACCATGTTGGTTAAAATGCTAACTATACATGTTATGACCCTAGGTCATAGTTGAAAGTTATATGAGTTTGTGTTAATGTCCCGCCTTGTGTTCATATGTCCTTGCATGCTAGCTTGTTTGTTTGAGTTGATTGAGTCCTGTAAGGGTTAATTGGAGGTACGAGCTGTGACCCGAGGTGGAGGAGGAGTTACGTGGTTCATGGAGTAAAGGATTTGACACTACTTGTCCCTCTCTGTCTCTTCTTATCTAACAACATAAGATAAGAAGAATGCTAGCCACGGAGCTCCGTGGCTAGCATGGGAAAAAAAAAAGTTGGCTTGCTACCAAAAAAAGTAAGAGACTGATAAAATGGCGGATCCAGCACCGGTGAGCAATATGCAGCTAGTCCCACCAGGCAAGTCTGATTTCAACAATGCAAGTGAATGGCCAAACTGGATAAAACGTTTTGAGCGCTTCAAAATAGCATCACGCCTTGATAAAGTAATAGACAAATTTCAAGTTAACACATTGATTGGGGGACGAGGCTGAAGATATATTGAATGTGCTATCAATATAACGATATAATATAATATGTTATCAAGATAACAAGAAGAAATATGCAACAGTGAAAGCAGCTTTTGACGCACATTGCGTGAGTAAACGTAACATGGTTTTTGAGCGAGCACACTTCAACAGGCGAAACCAAGAGCCAGGTGAAAATGTGGAAGCATTTGTCACAGCTGTCCATACCCTAGCCGAGCAGTGTGCATTCAAAGATCTCAAAGAAGAGTTGATCAGGGACAGAATTGTTGTTGGTATAAGAGATGCAAAACTGTCTGAAAGCTTTCAATTGGACCCTGA
Source organism: Molva molva (assembly GCA_900323295.1). NCBI lineage: Eukaryota > Metazoa > Chordata > Actinopteri > Gadiformes > Lotidae > Molva > Molva molva. The sequence continues at coordinate 13,135 of OOFG01111183.1, forward strand.
TCTCACACTAGCTAAGGCAATAGCCAGACTTAGACAGAGTGAAGCTGTGAAGAAGCAACAGCCTATCCTGCAAGGCAACTCAAGAGAGGAGCAGACAGCTGATAATATTGAAGCAATATGTACAAAGTCTAGACAGACATGGCGAGGTTCAAGAGAGAAAAGCCACGGCACACAAGGTGGATGAAAGGAAAAGGACTACCAATCAGCAGAATCTGGGAGATGTGGGAACACTAAAAACCAGCCTTGGAAGGAATGCCCTGCTAGAGACGTTGAGTGTCGGAGATGTCATAGGAGAGGGTATTATGCAAAGAAATGCAGAGTTACTGGAGCTGTACACAACATCACAGAGGAATATACAGAAGAGGAGGAGGGTGAGTTTGCCTTTCTTGGAGAGTTAATTTCTGAAGTGAGCACGGAATGGAATGAACTGTTCGGTTTAAATGGACAGAAGGTAGAGTTCAAATTGGACACAGGAGCAGCAGTGAATGCCATTCCAAGCAGCTGCTTCTCCACAGGCACACATGGGCGACTGCAGCCTCCCTGCAAAATCCTATACATATCCTGGAGGTTAAAGGATGTTTCAAGGGACAGTTTGTCATCAAAAATAGAACCACAGAGCAAGGGGTCTACTGTTAGGAATTCCTGCTATTGAAGCTCTGCAGCTTATCCAGCGTATACCCTCAGTACAAGTGAAGGGGGAATACTTCAGAGCTAGCTACCCCACAGTGTTCAAAGGCTTGGGGCTGTTAAAGGAGACCTACAAGGTCAAACTAGAGCCGGATGCTGTCCCATATGCCCTGTCATCGCCACGCAGAGTCCCCATTCCTTTGAGGGATAAAGTCAAAGCAGAACTTGAGCGCATGGAGTCAATGGGAGTGATATCAAAGGTCACTCAACCCACCCAATGGTGGGCTGGCATGGTGGTCGTGCCAAAGGCAAAGGAGATGGCAAAGGAGATACGGCTGTGTGTGGACCTGACCCACCTGAACAAATGGGTCCGACGAGAGAGGCTTATCCTTCCAGGTGCAAAGGTCTTCACTAAATTGGACGCTACATCAGGCTTCTGGCAGGTGCCCCTGTCAACCTTCATCACCCCGTTTGGTCGCTATTGCTTCAACAGGCTGCTATTCGGGATATTGTCAGCCCCAGAGCATTTCTGGCGAAGAATGACGCAGATGTTGGAAGGCTGCGAGGGAGCTCTGTGTCATGCAGATGATGTCCTTGTGTATGCAGAAAACCAGGAGCAGCACAACGCCAGGCTGCATCAGGTTCTCAAGAGACTGAGAGATGAAGGACTAACACTGAACGACAAGTGTGAGTATGCCAAGGACAAGATGATGTTCCTTGGACACTACATCACCTCGGAGGGAGTCACCCCTGACCCAGGAAAGATCAGAGCGATCCTTAAGATGCCAGTGCCTACCTGTGTTGCAGACATCAGAAGAGTGATGGGCATGGCAAACTACCTAGGAAAGTTCCTGCCACACCTTGCATCCTTTACCTTTCCACTGAAAGAGCTCTTATCAGGGAAGAATGAATGGTGCTGGGGGATGCCAAAACAACAAGCTTTCCTGAAACTGAAAACAGAACTGAGTTCATCCAGAGTCCTAGCCCAGTACTCACCCAAAGCAGAAACATTTGTTTCATCTGAAGCGTCGTCATACGGCCTCGGTGCTGTACTGATACAGAAGCTGGTGAGTGGAAGCCCATCACATTCATCTCCAGGGGACTGTCAGAGGCGGAAAAACACTACGCTCAGATTGAAAAAGAGGCATTAGCAGCAACATGGGCATGTGAACGTTTATCCTCCTATCGCTCTGAGATTCACACTAGAAACAGATCACAAGCCTCTGCTGTCATTACTAAGAACCAAACCACTAGATGAGTGAAGAAGTTCGTTCAAAATCAAGGTTCAAGTTTCCAGTCCCGGAGCTTCCAAAAAGACCGCAGAGTCAATACTTCGTTCAACACTTTATTCCTGGGCTCAAAACAACCACCACAGTCCTTCCGTGGTTAAACAACTTCTCTCATTATTCTTCCATGCTTCATGTCATATGCTTGTTCCCATGATTAAAGGTGCTTAATTCATCGCAAAACACAGTATATTAGATACTTGAGACTTGACCTTTAGTTCTTTAGGACAGACTTGTGTCAAAGTGGTTACACAGTTCTTAGTTCGGAACTGCACCTGCTTTTAAAATACATTACTGTTGGTAAATGTGGTTGTTTCTTATTTAACAGGGGAGATGTCCTGTAAGGGTTAATTGGAGGTACGGGCTGTGACCCGAGGTAGAGGAGGAGTTACGTGGTTCATGGAGTAAAGGATTTGACACTACTTGTCCCTCTCTGTCTCGCCTTATCCAACAACATATCTAACAGATTGGATGATTAGTGAATTGGTGTGCATGCTTAATGTGAGGGTGTGATCCCAACTGATGGGCTTGCCAGGTGGCAGCATGGTTTAAAAATCAATAGTGTACCACACCTTGGTGGCCTGTTCCTGCTCACCCACAAGTGTTGTTTGTTCATGTGAGTTGTCCCCTCCCTAAGTTTTTTTCAGTTGAATGTTAAATAAATGACTTGTCTTCTGCGTTCAAACCCTGTTTGGATGGCTTTATTTGTGGCAATCTGAGTAGGGAAGGGACAACTTCTATGTTACTGGCTGGTTCCCCTAGGCCGGCCATAACAATACATTTGATTTAATTACTTCATCAGACACAAACACTTTTTTAATGATGTTATATAATGCCAAAATAGAGTCTATACTCTAAGTCTAAATCTATGACGTATATTTAAACCCTGTTGTTTTTGTTATGTATGTTTATGAGTAGAGGAATCCCTTCTCAAACAAAACCTGGGACACCTGCTCTGTTGTTGGCAATGGAGGGATTTTGTTAAACAGCACCTGTGGAGAGATGATAGATTCAGCCCAGTTTGTCATCAGGTAAGAACTCCCTGACAACTTCCTTCCACATTGTGAAGTTGTTATTGTACTGAATCCCTCAGAATGCACAATGTTCCTGATGCATTTTGAGTTTCAATCAAATACAAATTTGAACTGCGAGTGATAAGAGTGTGGACTTTCTCCCCGGTGCAGGTGTAACCTACCTCCCTTGGAGAACGGCTTCCTCAACGATGTAAGCAAAAAGACAGACCTTGTGACAGCAAATCCAGGCATCCTGGTTGATAAGTAATGCCTACTGCATTGTGTACTACCAATATGACTTTGACACAGTGAAGGCTTATGTACTTCCTTCATTTCTCTAACAACCCACCCTCTGCTTCTTAGATTTAAGGGTCTGCGGCAGCACCGACGTTCCTTCGCGGAGAGCATGCGTTGCTACAATGACTCTCTGATGCTCTTGCCGGCATTCTCATTCACCCGCAACGTCCCGCTGTCCCTGCAGGCTTTCTACGCCATCGAGGACTTTAAGAGCCCAATCAGGCCGGTGTTCCTCAATCCAGAGTACGTTCAGAACCTGACCAGCTTCTGGCGCTCCAAGGGCCTGAAGAAGCTTCCGACCACTGGCTTCATGGTGACCACCCTGGCACTGGAACTTTGCAACAATGTACACCTGTACGGGTTCTGGCCCTTCGACCAACACCCGCATTCCCACCAGCCCCTCACCAACCACTACTATAACAACAAACCGGTTAATAAGAAGGTTCATGAAATGCCTGCCGAATTTGACCATTTGTTGATGTTACACGGCCAGGGCGTACTGAAAATACACCTGGGGGAATGTGGTGACAACAGTGAGCCATGATGTTTTATTTCATTTATTTATTCTGTATCGATACCAAGCCACCACAAATTACAGTTAAATAATAGGATAAACTGAGAATGCACTGAACACTACAACTCTGTATTTATTTTTTCTTGGATTGAGATTGTTCAGATTTAGATTTGGTAAATGGGAAGCAATTGTATGCCTTATGTACACAATGTAAAAAATGTAATAAATAACTGAATTGATTTTGATTATATCAACAAAGCCAATTCGTCAATCACATATGAGTAGAAAAATAGAAAATGTAATGCATCTATATGTTCAAAACGCAAATATTGAATACATTGTTTATGTTAAACATAGTTTTATTTCCTGTATGAAAGGACCCATTTTGGTATACGTTATTATTAGAAATTCAGAAAATAAATTATGAGCAAAAAAATATTTTCTGAAGTGGACCATCTTGAGCTGAAGCTAATGCTAAATAACATAGAGGCCAATGCAACGGAACCAGCAAAGGCCAACATTGACTGGTCATCAATTTCCACAATGTCCCCACTTTAAAATGGTTGCCATGATCAATATTCCCCACAAATCATAGCCACTGATGCCGTGGTAACAAGAACCAAAGCAAAAAGTGTGAAACTAAAATATATATAAGCAGACAGTTATATGTGTCTGAAATTAGATTAGTGTTTGTCAGTGAGATATTTATTGACATTTTTTGTCTCTATGACATGGGATATTATGGTTTTACAAAGATGTCTATTAGAATATTATAGAAATGTCCGGACACATTCCGGGTATGTTCTATTTTCTAGATTTACTCAGATGACGTATATGGAATCAAACTGGGTTTTGGGTGAGTCGCAAACTGATTTTAATGGTGAAACTATGAGATTGTATATTTTCATTTTCATGAATTACAAGGAACCTTTAATATTTTGTTTTAGAAGTCTTTAAGAGCCAACATTGACATTGTGTCAATGATTATGAACCAGATTTTTCCAGACATTTTTGATAAAAATTAACAGCTATTGAGTACATTGCTTGTTTTATTCCACTAATTGCATGAAATATTTCTGTGATGGCTGTCATCCACACAAACAATTTTTAGCCTTTTGCCTGAACTCTTAGCAACTGCCAGTATCTACCACTGGATGTTTCCAAGCCAAACAGCAGACTGCTTTTTGCTGAACCTTTGCTGATATATACAGTGTCAAACAGCACACAATGTACTACATTGATATACATATTATTTTGAAGTATTAATTCCTATTGTTTGTTTAATGTCCATGTGCTGGAACACCTTTCCTCCACTCCATTGAAATTACAATGTTGCTAAGGAAGAAGTCCACCTTTTTGTGAGGATAAACCAAAACACACTGATTCCTATGCCCAACTATTTCGAGCAAATCCTTACAATATTCACGTTGATACCAAATTGGTCTGTTCTCTTTAGGGGGTGTACGACCATGACCTTCATGTTGACTACACCTTTTTTTCCAGTTAGCTTGTCCTGTTTTCTCGCAGGGGTGTCCCACAGCTGGAACATGGACCGCAGTAACAAACATCTGGATGGCACTCCCACACTCTTAAACGACAAAAACTTAAACGACACAGAAACACACTCATAAAATGTAGCTTTTTATTCCATCTTGCTCCCAGGTCCCAAATTCAGACCACCAGTAAGATTTATATCCTCTCCAGAATACCTGTATCCGTAAAGCGGTGGGTCAGTGAACATGGCCAACCAGGCCATTAATGTCACGTCTGTCTTTCTGGGAAGACATAGCCAGACTGCCACCAGTTCCTCTTGCAGAACAAATGCCCAAGAGACACATGTTCATATCAGATATCCACATTGTTGAAGAGGTCCAAGCTGCATCACTTTACGGTGTCCCTGTGGCCACTCTCCCCAGAGAACCTCCTATCCTCCTCTTACTTTGGAGAATCACTAAGGCATAACGATTTCCATTTATACTCTATTCTCCGGGCACTGTGGTTGCCAGGTTACTGATGACTTGTGAAAAAATGGTAACCAAGAACAGACAGCAAAACGGACAGAAAAAATATAGGTTAATACAGGTTTTTTTTACTCTATTTATTCTTTTTCATAGGAAAGTATTTATTTAACATGCATCCGCAATTCAGCAACATAATTGGCACATAACGTATACATTTTGTGGGACCCAAGCCAGCCCTCAACAGCGCTTGAAACCAAGGGCGGCAGGTTCAAAGCATGCCCTGCAGCGGTGGACAATTGCTTTTAAGCCTTCAACATAACTAATGCCACACAATAAACCTTAAATGTGAATATTAATGTATATGTATTGTGAATATCTTTAATAA
>OOFG01111184.1:0-12480 GCA_900323295.1 Molva molva
AGTGTTGCCTGTCATTCCAAAATCTCCAGAGATGAGCTCTCCGCTTCCATCGCGTACATCTTTGGTACATAATCCAAGAGCCATGTCGCACGAGCCATGGCTGTGATGTCCCTTCTATTACAGTCGGTTCGGGTGAGCGTGAGGCTATACTTCATCATCACTATAAATAGATGTGATTAACGACACAATGATGGCGTAGCCTACTGTGCAGGAAGTAGAAAAATGTGAAATGTTGAATTATTTAATCGAAATGTCCAACGAGCGAAATTACACAAAAAGACTCCGTGGCGAGGTGTTCATTATCCACATGGAGAATTATTATTTTATTTTGCACTTCTGCATAGAAACACATGCCTATAGAACAAGATACTGGGAAAAGGCTACTGCTTAATAGGTGTTGGACACACGACATTGGAACGAACGTTTGACCGAGTTCCACCCCATACCAACCCACCTATAGCATGGAAAAAAACGGCATGGTTACCTTAAGAAATCAGAGGTTAGAAGATTAAGAATAAATATCAAAATAATAGCCTTTTCCTTTCGGTTTCTTGAAATGAGTTTACATAACGCACTTGTCTGCGTTATGATTGATATACATATAAGAATAACGTTTTATTTTTTTATTATTTAATATATGTATGCATTGCTACATTTAATTGCTTCTACATAAATACAGACTTTTGCGTCAGCACAACAATTGGCCTTAAAAGTAATCGAGATACAATGACATTTTATTTTCTTTATTAAACATAAGGCAACTATGGTAGACCATGAGAAATATATATGTCACCAGTTCTCCTCAGATTCCCTGTCTGAAAAAAACATGTGAAATGGTTTACAGTGATCTAACACATGTGAAGGTGTCAGGGAACAAATCAAATTACATTACTGCACACATTTAAGCTGCATTTCTCCACATTAGGCACGACTGAACCCGATGGACCGGTCACAGAATCTCCCATACTGCACTATTGATGTTTCATGAACTTCTACAATGCTATTCAATAGTCTATTGTACATTTGGGCCTTCTCTCCACCAGCACTGACGCGTCAATGGTAGACACAATTTATATATTAGGCTGACAATAGCATTCCATAGATGTTCCCATATATTTCTTTTTTAAACTCAGTTTTTTTTACAAGGATACGTTGACAGGTATTGCCTGAGCACATTCGTGCAGACGGCTTTCTCCTGACAAATGTCTGAACTTGGTCCCAGTGGTCGGTGGTGAGGTGTGAATGTTGGCATGGCAGGAGACACACACACACACACACGCCCTATTGTGTTTATCATGACCTATGAGCTGCTTGAGTTTGAACACCAATCGCAGGCTTGACTTCGAGATCACAGTACTATTGATGCTTTTGTTCAATCTCAAATCTATAAGCGTATATCTATATATATATATGTATTTTTTTTTACCTCTAGAGACACGCAGATTTGACACTGTATGACACAATAATGGAACTAGCTTGCTTAAGGAATATCAAAGTTCAAAAACGAACTTGATGTAATCATAACACGCTATTTTGTAAACTAATGCCTAGTTTGTGGATGTATGAAGGCAATGTGATCCTAATCAAAAACACACTGAATAGAAACATAACGGCTAATAACAGACTTACTCTAACATTACTCTTGACAAGCTTCGACACATCCATAAACGATGCACATATGAGCTTTAATGGTTTGTAATGTATTATACGTTAGACATGCAAAACATGCTTTAATTTAATAATTGTTAAAACATAGAAATGAGTGATACGAGTGAAATAGTGATGGCGTGTCCAGTAAGCACATGTTCCTCTACCATGTGATTTTTTTTGTCAGGGTAGTTCATGGGAGAATCCCGTCCACATAGTTCATTCATTGAATTCCCAAAGGGTCCTTGGTTCAACAGATCGAGGTTGTCCTGTCTTGATCCGAATCAGGTGAGAGTCGTGACCTCGGGCTGGGCATAGTTTCCTGTTGCAGCCAGGATGTCTTTACAGCTCTCTTGATGTGGAGGGAAACACAGCACAGAAAATACAACTCAGCAATACGATACAATAGATGACAAGCACCGAAATCTCAACGCTGCTGGGCGTAGGTAGGTCCCGAACAGGATCAAGCATATTGGACGAAGGCAGATTAGATCTACAGAAGCCCAGACAAAAGCCGTTTGGATTGGATCGAGCATGACGCTAATGGTTATCTATTGAAGGCAATTGTTATATGGTGTAGGGGATGATGTAAGGCCCTACTGGTGGGACAGTAGCAAGCAGGTGGTATTGGTGTGGAGTGATCAACAAAAACAGAACAATGTTCAATGAATAAGCCCAGAAAAGGCAGGATTTGACAAAAAATGAATGCAATCATACACGGGGCCACACAACCCGGCGGCATTTCCCCCTGCCAACCACCACACCACATAAACTAAGCTTCTCCACTTTATACAAGTTGCCCTGCACCATCCATGGTCATTAAGGGGTGACTAAATATATAATAATTTTACTCCTCCAAACCCCAACATAACTATTGATCCTATAATTACTACATTAGTGCTTTTATATTTAATTACACATTTGCATTCAATAAATTACCAAACAAACATTCAGAAGCATCAAAACTAAACAGGATCCCTTCCGGATCCCCTCTCCATTCAGCTACACTTGGTAAAGCCCAATGAGGTCTGATCACTCACACCTGTGCATGGTTAACCTCAAGGGAATTAGAAGACTCAAAAATGGTGGCAAGATAATAAACAGAGAATGGGTATATAATAAACCAACAAGTAAAGAAAATGCTGATTCACTAAATATATAGAAATGTCTGATGTATATTAATATAAAGATAGTATGGGTTAATTTAATCCGAACAGAGATCATGTAGCATCCTTACATATGGGAATATAGAAACCCATCCGTGCTCATCCATCTTTGCCCTGTTGATCAGTCAATCTGCATCCTCTTTAGTTGTTTGCCATTATGCACTCTAAATGACCCATCTGTTGTGTTGTCGACATCAACACACTGCCGTTTAAAGCAGGGGCGTTTCTAGCTGGGTGGGGTTGTTTGTGGTGGTGGTTGCTAACGGGTAACAAGCTTCCAAACCTAATGTATGTAACCTCTACCATTTCAACTCCCCCTCTACTTTGCTTCTACCACTGCTACTTTGCAAGCATTTCCTGTAACTGATAACCATTTAAGTATTCTCAGAGCTGCCTGCATACATCTGTCTTATCCCCTATTTCCTGCCAAAGTGCGCTGCTAGCATATTAGCCATACCCTACATCCTGTGCAATCCAAGAATTAGCTTGGCCACATCCCCTACGGGCCTGGATGCTGACAGGCATTCATAATCCTTTTGAACCTGTCCAATTTTAAAACAGCTGTAAAGACTGTAGGCCTACAGGGTTCTGCATGGTTAACTGAATAATGAAAGATTGATGGATGCATTACAGAAAGTTTGATGATAGCTTTTATATATTTGCAAATATAGATACACCCATACACAAGGGAGCTTACTTATAATAATATACACAGAGATCATTGTTATTGTCATCCATTTTCACATTCTGTTTTATATTTTCATATACAAATTCATATACATAAATCAAATTATAGTCTTTGTACAGGCTTTTAAATTCTCAGTTGAGTTTTTCCATTGCAAGCGGTTGTTCTTTGTCAGGTTTAGCCCTTCAGTTAAAGGCATCAATTGCCATTGGAGAATTACATTGCTCCCAGCCTTTTACCACTACCCAGCATCACCAGCCGTCCAATCAAAATACAGCCACCTTCTCACCCCACCTATCTGGCGGACTGCGGGGCTGGAGTCTTGTGTGTGTCTTCGTGTGAAGGCATGCCATTAAGATGCAGTGTTTACAACACACTAAACCGCAGTCCAAGTGTGATGGCTTTTAAGGGAGACGCTGAAATACTAAATCATTTTGATGGCGGTGGGAAGAATAAATGCAAGAATAATTCTAACGTGCTAGGCTCAGTTTGTGTGTGGATTATCTGGCATTATATTCAATTTGCCATGTTGGCCATCAACATCCACCACTGACAAGACGGAGCTCAACACATCCACAAACATGACACACACAACACGCACAGCACACACAACACGCACAGCACGCCTGCTGTGTTCGGAGCAGAGTGGAACATTCACGCATTGGTTGGCAGAGACTTGCAAAAACAGGGTTTTACCAGTTTTCTCTATATTATGGTCTTATGTTAGTAACAGTGACAAAATGGCCTTGATTACTATGTTGACCATCAAATAAGATATTACCACGTTCAACAAAGATAAAGAAAATATGATTTTGTCCCTTTACAGTCATAATCATCTTACAGTCACAATCATCTTACTTGTAAGCTGTGACCTATAGTTTTACATTTACAGACTAAATAACTAAATACAATTTCTAAATCTATCAAGGAAGCTCATCACTTGACCATTGGCTACTTGTGTAGACGATGACATCATTTTGGAAGTACTTACTGGCACCGTAGTCATTGGAAAGGTGGTGGGGGGGGCAACCTCACCGCTAGATGCCACTAATTTCTACACACTGCACCTTTAAATATTATTAAGCTACCAAAAAAGGTCTCAGTAAATATTTGGTTTAGGATAAAAGCCAACAGCGTCAGGCCTTCGCCGTTGTTGTGGATAGGCTGTATAAAATAGTTTTGTTCGCCAACGTTTAGCAGCTGACCGGTATGCAGAGTTCCCCACATGTTGGGCAAGTTTTACAGAGCATCGATGGTACACTACCAGTGCATCGATGGTACACTACCAGTGCATCGATGGTACATGCGCACTCAGAACCCCCGCTAGGACACCCCCATCCCAGCTCCGCCTACTTAAGCGTCGGACCATGTCCGCGCATGGTGTGGTGCGGTTACATATTCGATTGTTCGAAACGAATAATGTGTGTGTGGCTCACCGGTTCGGATGGTGGGTTCTCCTGGGCAGGAGAAGTCCCCGGAGGTGAGCAGAAAGCAGGTGGCCTCCTTCTTGCTGGGCTTGTCACGTGTGCGGGAGCAGCGCAGCGACCACCTCTCGCTGGGGGACAGCGGCTGGGTCAGGCTGCAGCCCTCCTCCTCTGATAAGGCCACGTTGGCGTCCCCGTTCTGCTTGGAGTCTGACCACATCAACAACATACGCGCTCGCTCGTGTAAATGTCAAAGCTTTTAGCAAGCAGCCCTGGTGGGCTCCGGAGAAAAGGGTAGATTACATAGGGAGCTAAAGGAATGTGCATGTGTTTCTGGGACGACAGCCAAAGTTACATCAATCTCACATAGAGTAACTGGATGGTGATTTTAACATGTGACCATACCCCATCATGAAAAATAGGGATTGATTGCATCAATTATCAATGGTCATATCAATTAACCCTCCCTCCAACACACACACACACAGACACACACCATGGCATAGCTTGTTATGTTTAAATTAGAAATAAAGGTTCACCCTCCCATCCTTTTTGAGTTGATTGGATTTGATTAACATCAATGCTGGCTGGTTCGTGCACGTGTGATACAGGTGTATGTGAGAAAATGGTAAAGGCGCGAGACACGCTATATTCAGCCGATGTGGTTGAATATAGTTAGTATAATATTCTGTTGGGAACATATGACTGGATAGCAGAGACATATTAATGCTGTGAAAGGGATCTTGTGGACATAAAACAGATGGTTACTTTTAACTTTGATGAATCACAAAGAGTACTTTTTTCTGATCTACGGGTAATTAATGCAGTAATTATAATTGCTGAAGCACAAATTGTTAATTTTGGTTGCTAGTGATTAAGCATCAGGACATATACCATAAATAATAAAACATATGAAGCTCATTTAAGACTAACTACATCAACTAAATACGATTGGAAAACAAGCTGGCAGTATGTGAGAGTCACTACGCTAAATCTTAATAAGAGAACTAAAGTCATAACGTCAATGTCAGCTGGGGAACAAGAGTGTTGTGCTCATGGTCTAACCTGAGCGATTCCTGGCAACTCTCTCGTCCGTGGCCAGGGGACAGGTGTCGCTCTGGGTGCTGTCTCTGTGGGAGATGCTCTCCGACTTCCCCAGGGACACGGAGTCTGTGGGGGCCTCTGGGTTGGGGTTGTGCTTCTTCTTCTTTTTGGGCAGCTTCTGCTTGGCCATGGCCAGCGAGTAATACATCCCAAAGTTGTTGACGATGACCGGCACGGGCATGGCGATGGTCAGCACTCCGGCCAGCGCGCACAACGCCCCCACCATCATGCCCAGCCAGGTCTGGGGGTACATGTCTCCGTAGCCCAGCGTCGTCATGGTGACCACCGCCCACCAGAAGCTGATGGGGATGTTCTTGAAGTGCGTGTGGTTGTGGCCCGTGGGGTCGTTGGGGTTGGTGCCGATGCGCTCGGCGTAGTAGATCATGGTGGCGAAGATGAGCACGCCGAGCGCCAGGAAGATGATGAGCAGCAGAAACTCGTTGACGCTGGCCCTCAGCGTGTGGCCCAGCACGCGCAGCCCCACGAAGTGCCGCGTCAGCTTGAAGATCCGGAGGATGCGGACGAAGCGCACGACGCGCAGGAAGCCCAGCACGTCGGTGGCCGGCTTGGAGGACAGGCCTTTCAGGCCCATCTCCAGGTAGAAGGGCAGAATAGCCACAAAGTCAATGATGTTGAGCAAGTTCTTGATGAAGAGCACCTTGTCCGGGCAGCAGACGATTCGCACCAGGAACTCGAAGGTGAACCAGACGACGCAGATGCCCTCCACCACGGTCAGTATGGGCGTGGTCACTATCTCCCACGAGTGCACCTCTCTCGTGACGTTACCTACGACCACCAGGTCTGTCCGCTTGTGTATGTCGTGGAAGGCTTGGTGGGTCTCCAGGCAGAAGGTGGTGATTGACACCAGGATGAAAAACAGAGAGGCAAATGCGACTCCCTGAAAGAAAGAGGAAAGACAAGTTAATGGAAGCAGATATAACATGCATGCCCATGCGCTGCTGTCATATGGTGTTTTAGCTGTCAGAAGAACAATCCTTCCTTTTGATTGGCCAAAAGCTGTAGAACAAAAGCTGTGACTTCAAGATTAGCGATTATGTCTGTGAGAAAGCTCAACAAGATTCTCAGAGAAAATAGCCCCCATTTCAAATCAATTACAGCTATGCACACACTCACAGAGTCACGCTGTGAGACTAATGGGATTCCATTAAGTCCAGCCATCGTCTAACCTGCCACTTCCTTACAGCAGAGAACTGCCTACATGGATACAGCTGTGTGCACTGACATATGTTTTGTTTCAGTGGCAAAACATATGAAATTTCAAATGAAAGACAAAAGCAACTAAATATCATAGCTTGCTAGTCAGAAAAGAGATGAGAATAAATACAATTTCCTTATGCATATTATGGATGTGTCCCCTGAATTTCCCGCCTGGGAGAAATAAAGTGTTTTCTTATTTTTATTTTGTATATTCAGATAAATTTAAATCCCATGAACTCTCAATCAGACATTGCATTTTTGTGATTTTTTTGCCACCAATTCCGAGCATACAGCCTAATTCCAACCAATAATATCACAGTTTGGACCTGATTTACTCTGAAAGTAACCAATAGGCAGCAGGGAATCAGGGATGCATACTAACACCATTCAATTCCTGAATGTTCACGTCACATTATTTTTAAAAATGGCGTCCCATCACAAAATATCCTGTTTAACTTGGAACTACACACATTACAGAAACAATATATGCTGGTCCATTCCATCTCTTAGGGAAATGAAGGGTTTCCAAACAGCTAAGCAAAACAGAGTGAAACAGGACAGTGTCATCATGTGTTGTTAATACATGCTACAGGATGTATACAGGGTTGCTATATCATTAAGAAAAATATGAGATGGACTTAATCAAAATCATTGGACACAATGGAATTTGTCTTTATGTTCAAAATCTGCATTTTCTATCATTTGTGAATCAATTCATCCATATGACGGCAGGTGTTGCCTTGCCTTGTAAAGTTGCTTGTAAAGTTGTCCGGCAATAACTGGATCCAACACAAAAGCAACAGCAGTCTGTGTTTGTGTTGACATTCATTCTGTGCAAACTAAAACACAGTCCGTCATTAATGTTCACAATAGTCTGGACAGATTGTAATGCCGCACCAGGCCTCCTCATCTTCCAGCTGGTTAAATATGTACCTGTGCCATGGGTGCACTTAGCATCCAGTTTCCTCGGTCATGCTGCACACAAATCAATCAGCCCTATAGTGTTTGGGTCTACAGTATTGTATGAAAAACGAATAAAACACGCATGCATGGGTTCAACGGCCATTACGCTGGACGCATTGCAGGACAGCTAATCCTCCCAACAATGGGAGCGAGTGAGATATACACACTGTGCCACGACAAGAGATTTAACAGTTATTATTCTTTATAGCGATTAAATTCTATGCTGATAACCCGGGTCTCTCGTGCATTCATATCTTTGGATGTCACTTGCTTTTACGACTGAATATTCATTCAATGGAGTTAATTCATTCATTCAATAGGGTTTAATAAAGGGCTGCCTCTATTAAAGTATGGATTTAGTAACTCGTATTTGTCATTACGTTTTTTCCATGTCGACAAAACCACCACTCAGGGGTGACATGGCAATTGAAACATCCATTGTCAGGCAAGATTACATATACCGGCTGAGTGAAGGTATCTGCACTTAACTAGGGTTGGGCGATATCCATTTTTTAAAGCCGCTGAAACATTGGAGTTTACGGTTAAAAAAAAAAACCCATCTTGTATAATAAAGCAAGAGCGCATCTTATAAAGTATGTTTCCAACGTCCCATGAGCTGCTACGCTCTCTTCTCTTCTGCTACGTTGCAAGAGAATCGCAGCCTATTTCATGTTTTTTCCACGTATTCTGCATGTATGCTGATATAGTTGATGATATAGACATCATTTGACCTTACTCATTCCCGCTCACCTTACCTGCTTTTTAAGGTTGTGGAGTAAGAAAGAAATACGCCAGAACTTTATATCTCCCTTTCATAACTGTTTATATAGCTTTGCGCACATATCGACCATAAAGCCATAAAGGAAGGTTCAATTTTGGGGAAACAAAGAAACAGGGAATTCAATCTAGCATTCAATTGAGGCCTTAAAGTCAACAAATTGAATTCAATGTATGCCAGAGGTAATTAATTCTGCCTTTATACTCTGACACACACAACAGCAGACATAAGCACCATGCATCCAGCATGTGTGTCTGAGGTTCTCCAACCTTAATCTTGTTCTAGTCCGTATTAGTGTATAGTAATACCCTGTCGTTAAAAATGGCACTATACCCCAGTTTATTAGTACCAGTACTTTGAGAAGGGCAGTACAGTGTCATCATGTGTTGTTAATACATGCTACAGGATGTATACAGGGTTGCTATATCATTATGAAAAATCTGAGGTGGACTTAATCAAAATCATTGGACACAATGGAAACCCTCCCTTGTCTTTATGTTCAAAATCTGCATTTTCTATCTAATAACATTTGTGAATCAATTCATCCATATGACGGCAGACACAAGCACCATGCATCCAGCATGTGTGTCTGAGGTTCTCCAACCTTAATCTTGTTCTAGTCCGTATTAGTGTATAGTAATACCCTGTCGTTAAAAATGGCACTATACCCCATTTTATTAGTACCAGTACTTTGAGAATGACAGTGTTTTAATCTGTATTTCCTATGAGTTGCATCGGTGTGCGACAGCAGGGCAGTGCGTGTGTGCAGCACTCCATTTCCACTCCCTGCAGGCAAAGTGGGCGTGCCAACCTTTTATTTTTCGACATATGCACGCTAGCTTTCAGGGGAGAAGGAGAGGCATGGCTGCGAGACTCCGTCTCAATTTAAGCGCTCTGCCTCCTGCCATCGAGTGGAAGATATCAATAAAAAACGTTCACCACTCAGCGATATAACTGCGTTTGTACCTTGCTATAATCCAAAGTACTCCAGGTCCAGATGTTTAATAACCGGCTAATTTAAATTCTAGTCGGCCAATGGCCGGTAAATGCCAGCTAACATATAACCTGGCTTATAACGAGAGACACATTTTGAGACGGTATTGATAAGGATATTGTATATTCTTCATAATAATATACAACCCTACACTCAACCATTAATTAATTGTCTGTGGCTCCATGCAGGGTGTTTCCAGTACTGCAGAAATTGCTTCTGCCCATTATATTAAGATCTCCTGTACCCAGTGGGCCTATGAAGACCAGAGCACGAGACTCCTGGATCCTGGACCCATCCTTACAAGAGTCCCCACCGCTGTTGAGGATTGTATTAATTGTTAGACAGTTAGATATGGTTTTGCCTCATGCTGTTTTCCCCCTCCCTGCCAGAGCCCTGTCTCTGACCCCCACTGTTAGTTGAAGACACCTTTTCCCTGCCCTCACGCCCCTCCCTGCCAGATCCCTTTCTCTGACCCCCAGTTTTAGTTGATAAATATGTTTCACCTTCATCCTGTTCTCATCCTCCTCCCTGCCAGACGTCTGCCTCTAACCCCCTTTTGTTCTTAAAGCAATTGATCAACGGAGCAACTGAGGGGTTGGTATTAGCATCAAATGGCCCTTCCTTTGCCTCACAGCCAAACAACAGATCCCCCAGAGACCAACAGGCCTGGGCTCCCCCCCCACTGTTAGTTGATGACACCTCTTCGCTGTCCTCACGCCCCTCCCTGCCAGTCCCCGTCTCTCTCCCCCACTTTTAGTTGATCTGTGTATTCACCTTCATCCTGTTATTAATCCCCCTCCCTGCCAGACACCGGTCTCTATCTCTCCACTACTCTTGAGGAGTTTATCAAACAATTTGTGTATTCACCTTCATCCTGTTCTCATCCTCCTCCCTGCTAGACCTCTGTCTCCAACCCCAAATGGCCCTTCCCTTGTCTCACAGCCCAACGACAGATCCCCCTCAGACAAACAGGTTGGGGACCTGTAACCCAATAGGAATCAGTGGGTTACACCTTTTTGTATTTTAACAGGTAATGATTGGAGGTAACTAAGAGCCCCACCCTTGTCATGTGCTATAATATACTGTGTTTTGTGATGCATTGACATTAAGCATGGGAGAAGAATTATGGGAATAATCATGGAACAAGCATGGGAAGATTAAGCTGCAAAGTTGTTTGACCACGGAAGGACTCTTGTTGTTTTTGGGTATCTTGCGTGAGCCCAGGAATAAAGTATTGAACTCCGCTGTCTTTTTGGAAGCTCCGGGACTTGGAAACTTGCACCTGAATTTGAAAGAACTTCTACACCATCCCCTACCTCTGGACCAGCCGTCTCTCTGGAATGAAGGTGGAAGCACCAGAGGGTGGCGGTGATCAGGCGACGGAGGTGGAGACTGAGAACCTTCTGTCGGTCTTTCCAATTCTTCCCTTAGACTGACCATCTGGCTCTGCACCTGGTGCCATCTCATGTCCAGTCTCTGGCTTTCCTTGTCCCATCTCTCAGCCATCTCTCGCTGGAACTGCAGGCAGTGCTGGACCATGGATGATGGGTCAGCCACATCTCCTGGTCTTGGGCGACCTTCCAGGAAGGATTCAGTTGCCCATGGCCTTACAACAGCAACTTCCTCTGGAACCTCCAAGGGAAGCTCATCCACTGGCTTGGTGACACGGCTTTGTTGTTTGGGCCCCATAGCAGGATTTTTCCTTTTTTTTTTTTTTTAAAACAAAAAAAATCTAAGTAGCAGCATCTATCCCACTTCTAACACCAAATGTAGGGTACGCTGTTAAGCCCTAGTGATGGGATGGTAGCAAGCAGCTGGTATAGGTGTGGAGTGTACACAAAACACGAACAATCCTGCCCACAAAGGGCAGGATTTAATGGCAACAACTTAATCCATCCACAGGGCAAAATAAACTGGCAGCATTTCCCCCTGCCCATCGCCCCCCAACAAAACCAAGCTCTCTCTAAATACAAGTTGACTTGCACCATAAATAGCATTTACAAAATATATCTCTGTACAATAAATCTACATTGATCCGAGTACTATGGTTTCAGGCGCCAACTCTTTCCCTGCTTTTCCCAGGGGCCGCTGAAGGGTTTCCTGGAGGCTTTGGGGAAACTGCAGAAGAAGTTCTATGCCAAAGGCCAGCGGTTGGACTGTCCTATTCGCCCTTACTTGGTGACAGCTCGCAGTGCCGCCAGTTCAGGGACCCGGGCTCTAAAGTTTTCTTTAGGGCAACCTTTACCCATCATGGACGTCCTCTTTAGCCGAATAGCAATGGACGTAGTAGGTCCCTTAGAACGGACACAGTCAGGAAACAGGTTCATCCTAGTAGTTTGTGATTACGCTACACGCTACCCAGAAGCGCTTCCTCTTAGAGAGGTCACGGCTAGGCAGATTGCCTATGCCCTGTTACAGCTATTCTCTAGAATGGGCATCCCTTCAGAGATTCTTACAGACAAAGGAACCAATTTTTTATCCAACACACTTAGGCAGGTGTA
>OOFG01111185.1:0-18686 GCA_900323295.1 Molva molva
GAGAGGGAGAGAGAGAGAGAGAGGGAGAGGGAGGGAGAGAGAGAGAGAGAGAGAGAGAGAGAGAGAGAGAGAGAGAGAGGTTAGAGAGAGGTTAGAGAGAGAGAGAGAGAGAGTGAGAGAGAGGTTAGAGAGAGAGAGCGAGCGAGAAAGAGAGAGACAGAGAGCGAGAGAGGGAGGGAGAGAGAGAGAGAGCGAGAGAGAGAGAGAGCAAAACCCAGGGAGTAACCTTTGCTGGTTTGTAAACGTTGAATATCCGATTAATCTGATAAATTAGTTTTTCTACTAATTAAATAGTTAGTAGAAATTAGAAATTAGTATTAATTGTATTAAAAGAAAGAAATGAAGAGCAAATTAAGTGAGGTTTTCCTTCCTACGCACAATACCATAATATATATATATATATATATATGAACAATAAATAGCTTATTGGGGTCAACTAATTAGTTGACCCCAATAAGCTATATGTTGTTCATTTATACAGGATCGTTATCAAAACTCAAAACTCATATCCTATACTTACAAATGTATAATCTAGTGGAGTACAATTAAAAATAGGTTAAATAATGCTGTACCTTTCACCCCTGACATCCACAAGTAAAGACAAACTACAAAATAACAAATGTCAAACATCAACACAAAATCCCCACAATCAACGATATGATAATCTAGAAAATACATAAACATACTACCTGCATGATTGTGACCCAAAGAGGTAAACCATTTAAAATGACTTTGGTCCGCGCTGCAGCAACACCAAACAACAGCGAGGTATGGTTCCCTGCGCAGGTAACTCTAGCAGCAGGTAACACTGCACCTGAGGCTGGGGGTTCTGCTGCTCATCAACAGGAAAGTTTCCTGCATTAAATCTACATAGTTAATGCACTCATGCTTGCAGGATGGCTACGACTGCTTGTGTTGTCCTAATATTTCACAGAATTTCCCCTGCAAAAATAAATTATACTATTTTAGACTGTGTGGTTTCCTGATTTTAATATCCTCTAATTTTGTTTTCCTTGTATGGTCTTTGTATCTGTGTAGGTAATTTACCCCAAGTCACTGCTGTACCTTTAAACAACATACCAGCAGGTGATTGAACACATGGTTCCTACTACAAGTGTGTGTCAAATAGGGAAAATAGAGCAAGTGTCTGTCAAGTGGACTGACACACACTATTCCAAATGTAAGACACTTATATTTTGCTCTGAGGGAGTGGGCTATGGCTGATGGAAATACCAGCTGTAACAGCTATAACTTGTTTGAATGCACTCCGACCTTCAAATACGTATATTCAGCTCACATGTACATTTTTTTTTATAACTGCTAGGAAATCATTGATTTTTAAGTTGGAAAATAAACAATTTGTGACCCTTCCAGTGTATTTGTGAACCTTCCCAGTCCTCTGTCTACTGGGATTCAGACTAGAGCTTTGTGAAATGTATGGACATACTTCAATGTCCACACAGGCCAGGCTTCAATCAACTCTACACATGAAATGTAATGTATGTATGAAAGGTGTTGATCCTAATAGAACCAGATTTTTTTTAATTTTATTTTTTTTATCAATGATCAAAGTGCACACCAATGGTATGCTAGGCAAATTGACCTGTCACAGAGGATCAGTGGGCAGACAAGTTAAAAATGTATAGAACTGTATACAGCATGCCAAGCCATTATGCTGTCAAAGCGCTCTACACACTGAACAGGTGTGCTTGGCCTCAGCAGCAACACTCTGTACAGATGCAGTGATACTGGGGGGCGGGTACAAGGTGAAATGTCATCCAACACCGAACAATTGGCACAGAAAACAGAAAAGAGGGTGTCAAATGACCCCGCTGTTACAAATTCACATTCACTTGAGGAATGTTTTATTAATTGACCACTGAATGAACCAAACCAGGCTGAATCTAATATTGATGATGTTGTTGATAATGTTGAATGAAATGATTATATTGGTTATGTGCATGAATGTGAATAAAGCAATTGACAATTGTAGCCTATTGGTAATATTCCAAAACTATAATTAACACTGCATATCAACATAACTTGCTTGAGATGTTCAGTTTTTTACCTTACTAATGTGAGTGTCAGTTTACTATTGATAAGGTTATGGTAAGGGTATGCTTGTGCGTTGATGCAGGTTACACTCAGGAAGAGAATTAATTTGATAGAGGGCATATACAGTTGTAGTGCTGTATCTTGTAGAGCTGTATCTTCTCCAGTGTCAACAAAGCTCAGCATTGTTTGTGAAATGTTCAAGATAGAAGTATAAAGATATCAAGCAAATTCCTATGCATTAATTCTACCAAAATAACAACTTTCCTTAGCTGTCATACAGGCACATTCATGTTGTGAGATGTTATGGCAGGACCCAAAATAATATATAATATAATCTGATATAATATAATACAATACAATCTGATATAATATAATATAATATATAGTATAGCTAATCAGCTATTGTTACATAGATCGGTAGGTAGTAAGCAGTAACCCCAGCCATTTCTCACATACAAGAAATGTAAGGAAAATACTTTTCAAACATAGTCTATATTGCTATATATCATCTATCATATCATATATATTCAAGACATTATATAACAACGTCCAACTCACTTATTTGCCTCAAATCTACAGTTCTGCTATCTGGCTGTCCGCAAATCTCGCGATACTTAAATCACGTGGCCTTTCTGGGAACTTGATGATTCGCTCTCTCTCTCCAAAACATTATTCGTCATGGCGGCCTCCATTGAAAGCTTGTTGGGGGAAATATCCGATATTGAAGATCCAATTGAAGAACTTAAACATTTAAAAACAGCGATTCTATCCATTCCAATAAGCGTGCTGCGTGACTCGGTAACCGGACATCGTTTCGACGTGATCTTCTCACTTTTGAACACAACTGAAAGGTTCGTTTAGTTAATAGAGTGTAGCCTAACTTCAGTATAAAATGCTAAGTCAGTCTGCATCCCTGTTGTTGACAAGGCGAAGAGACAGTAATCCGTGTCCTCATTAGCTTAGCCTTAATTTATATACATACATGCATATTATACTGTAATTGAATCTCATTCGTTTATCCAGGGAACAGATTGAGTTATGTGTGGACATCCTGGACCGCATCTTAGAGGCCCTTAGCCCGGTGTACCTGGTCCAGAACTTCAGAGATGCTCTACAAAGTGGGTTAACTCATCACGCCGAAGGAGTGAAGATACTGGCCTTAACACAGGTACTATTTGTATTTAATCTATGTGGTGTTTCAATACAGCATTGGCCCTGCTATGCGTTGTGTAGTTTATACTTTCCCTTTGCGTTAGATCGGTAGGATAGTTGCCCATCCAGAGGCTGTCACTGAAATCCTTAATAACGAAGACATCCTTCGAGAGGTCGTCCACTGCATTGGCGGAGATAACATAGCCGTGGCGAAACAGGTGAGTATTGCCATTTTAAATGATCCACACCTCCTAGACGCACTTTTATACATGGTCCAGAACCACAGGGTGCATATATTTTCATTGAGCTATCCTTGTAGGCCATTTCGTCCCTGTCCAAACTGAGCCACTCTAAGACTGGCCTAGACAAACTGTTCCGCAGCAGTCTGCTCAAAGACATGAAGGATGTGATGGGTATAAGCGACATTGTCCGATACAGAGTATATGAGGTAAGATTATTCAGAATTCATAAACATATAAATCTGATCTTCTGTCTGGCATGGATAGGTTCTTGAAATTACCTTGAGTGCACTAACAATATGTTTGTTGTTTTTATGGACCGCTTCCAAAGCTGGTGGTGGACATAGCGTCTGTGTCTGCCATCTCACTTGGTTACTGCGCCAGTAGCAACTTAATCTCCCAGCTGCTGGCTGAGCTGATGGGAGAGGATATACTGATCAGGTAATCACAGCTAGATGACTGACAGACACACAAATGCACACACACAGACGCGCGCACGCACTCACCCACAATGTGATGTCTAAGAACACTGTTCTTTACAATTAGCTGTTTCAGGGGTGCAAACCCGTCACCTTTCGGCGAAATTCGCCGTTTTTACCACAAATAGGGCATCCACGTGAATTGTGTAGATCTGCAAAAAAAATAATTTGGGGGTGGGGGGGGTCTAAGTCTCATCCAAGTCATCAATGAGTACTAGCCGATGAGAGGCATAGTAGGGCGGGTAACGCCATCTGTCTGCTCTGTCGGCTAAACTCTGCTGCTGCTGATAGACCGTCTCGTGCTGATCGATTGCTCGTGCAAACTGCTAGCCACACCTCCAGGCAGCGTGGAGAACACACTCACTGTAAGCAACCTGTTTTATAGAAGTAATTATGTGGGTGATAAGGTTAGCTTGTCAACTTAAAGAACCAGCGAACCCACTGTTTTATCTGGAATTCGAACACTGAGATTAGAAAAAAGATTTGTTTTTGGTTGAGAGTTTTAGGAAAGAGGGGGGCCTGTTGCTGCTTAGACGGAGCTCGCCATCCACACACACCGTGGCTTTATACAACAAGTGTCCGAAAAGCTAAACTTTCTCTCGGATGCCGCAGACAACCGCTGCCCGGACAGAGCTCTACACGTCCACACAAACCGCGCACAAACCACCTAGGTGCCCCTTGGGCGTGACGTCAGAGTACCTTGTCACGAAAATAACGCCACCTGCGTTCGCAGTAGAGTGGAACGTTCACATAGTGTTTGGCAAAAAGTGGCAAAAACATAGGATTTTACCCCTTTTTTCTCTAAATTGGGGACTTATTTCAGTTACAGTGATAAAACAGCATAGATTACTATGTTGATGATCATATCAAAGACAAATTACCTACGGTGCTTCTCCATTGACCTGCACTGCACGGTACAGGATGTCAAGAGTTTGTATCTAAACCGTGTTGCCTGTAGGGCTGGTTAGTGTTACTGCTAATTGTTATGAACAAGTCTGTGTTCTTCTTTTTAAACTTCACTTAGTCTTTTTTTGTCAGGAATATTAATTATTTTATTTACATCTTAGATTGTTAACAGTGAGATATTATGGCATTTATACAGTTTACTTAATTTGCTGTTGTAAACATTGCTCTTGCTGCTCTAGAAACAATATTTAGTTATATTTAAAATATAAATCATTTCTAATCTTGTTCTGAATTTATTAATTTTAAGAAAATATATAGCAAAGCAGGAAGACGGCAGTGGAGGAGGACAGGCAAGCCAAAGTGAGGCACATAGCTGCTCAAAATAGGAAAAAAAGCACTGGTACAGGCAAAGGCAAAATAGCACAAGTAATGGACTTTGGTGGGGTGGACTGGACTTGTGGGGGGTGGGGTATTGTATGTCACTTATTTTTAATTCGTCATTTCACATAAATACATCTTTAAAATTCGAATAGATGCGACTGAGTTTTTCTTATCGTTAGCACTGCTTCATATAGGTCTGAATATCACGGACAGGCTTTTATGTGTCACTTAAACAGTTCTGTTTAGAAAAATGTTGCATGAATGCATGAAGAAGGGGCGCAGTGCATTGCTCATTTTATTTGTTTTCTGGCATAAAAATGTAACCTTTTTGGGTCATCACCAGTTTGCACCCGTTAATGCAAGTGTTATTATGTGTATTTATCGTTAGGTTTGTGTATATAGTGTTGAAAATGGCTACTGGTTCATCTTGTTTGTTGTGGTTATTTTAACATAATTTGCAATACGGCTAGAGTTTGTATATACATCACCTGTTTATGTTTGTAATTTATTAAAAAAAACATTCTGCTTCAAGAAAATGTTAAGTTAAAATGTAAACAGTAAACTGGTTCTGTATTTGTATCAATCCAGATTATATACTCGATTATATACTAATTATATAGGCAAAAAACGTTTTGCTATGTTGATTGTCTAAGTGTTGTTTTCTGTTGTGTGCAATTGTCTGAATTGCGCACTCTACTATTTTGGATGAAGTAGTCATCCAAAATAGTAGAGACATCTTGATACTCCAAGATTGTCCTGTTCATCAGTGGCGTCTTGCTCGCTTTTGCCATGAACTCGAAATGCCCTTTAGGAAGTTCGAGCCACTGTCAGTCATTGTCCTGGTCCACTTTTCCCTGATCTGGTACTCTGAATGTATTTCCTCTAAGGCTGCAGCAAGAACATCACATGTGTGGGAGCCTTTCATGCATCTGCAAGCCAGCACAGCACCTTGCTCAAGAGGTCTGGTCTATCCAGTGACATGTGACTCCCAAGTAACTGCGTTGTCTGGCAGTCCAGCAATCAGTGGTGGTAGCAACATGGCTCACAGAACTCAACTTCTTTATAAGAAGGTTCTCTTGAATGAAGGTCATTCGACCAAAGAGAATGGCTGGCTGCCTTCACATATAAAGTTATGCAAAGCTTTATCAAAGTTTGCCTGCCTTACCCGTGGGACAGACATGGACAAGACACTTAGTTTTACATTCTTAAGGTGAGGCTCATCAGTATGGGCCGTGGGAGGACTTTCTTTCCTGCTGTTTTCTATGAAGTCTGTGTATAGCTTTAGCCTGTTGGGGTGAACTCGCTGTTGAAAAGTAAGAAAAATACATCCATATATCAATAATACAATACAACTTCATATTCTGCATTTAAAAGTACAATTAACCAAAAAAGACAGGCCTCATATTCAAATAGCAGAACCTTCCTATAGTATACACTTTGTAAAATTGTGTGCTTGAATTCCATTATGTACTGAAATATCCTTATTTAACAATGCAAGACATAACTAGTAACTCAATGGGGTTCCCAATAATAGTGTTTGGTGAGGCACAATTTCCTAACCTACCGCAAGTGAATATCTGCAATCTCAATAAATATTTATAAATACATCCTAACCATCGGCTCGGGTTTAGAGTAACTAATATAAAGACCCTCCGTCATCTAGTTAACGTTAACTTGCTTAATACGTAGGCTAACTCGCCGCCATTATTAGCTAGCTAGCATTGCTCGCCGCTATTATTAGCTAGCTAGCATTGCCATCGTGAGTTAAAGTTAGCTGCTTACCATCACATGTTTTCTCAGATTCAATGTGGAATTCTTGTAGGTTGAGATTTCCAGTTTTCGGCTGACAAAGTAGTCAGCGCATAATAAAACTGCTGTTCCTTGTCGTTTGAAGGTAAACACGGTCTGTATGTGGGGCCAGGGATGTGCATGTGCATCTTCTGAAGGTGACGGAGGCGTTTCATCTTCTGCCGTGATCTTAAACTGTAGTGAAGCGGGTCCGTGGATAGGCTTTTTTTCTACCTAAACATGTCTCTTTTACTTTCAAGGGTACATTTTAAGAAAGTCATTCTAATTAACCTCTACATAAGACTTCTCAAAGTTGGCTGTGATTTTGATTATAACAAGAACAAATATAAGATGATATGGTTTAGACATACGTTTAGCGATATCCAATCAGCCTAAGCCATTTAGAAACGAGCAACCGCAGCAGCATGATGATGTTAAGTTAAATCTTTCAGGTTACAATTCTTATGCACTCAGCACTTATTAATATGGACATTGATACGTATTATATATTCAAATTCAAAACGACTTTACAAGTGTATAGTTCATGTTTTCACGTCATCAAACGTTATTTACATGTGTGGATTTTTTAAATACATGTAAGTAATATTGGTAAGTAATACTCTATACTTTTCATCATATTACAGTTGTGTTCTGTCCACGACCGCTGTAATGCTGTGAAATCGCCACTAAGTGACACTGTCTCCCCAAGATTTGTGTTTCTGTAGCGAAACAGAAAGTTGTTTTCTAGTGCATGTCCAGACAAGATAAGCAATGCTTGTTGTAGCGGTGCTCGGTAGAACCAACTCAAGTTGATTATTGTCGCAACTATAATAATAATATCAGTTTGACATGATTTATGTTTCTTACCTGCAGCTGTAATAACTCGAGTAAGTGTTGTGATTGTAAGTCTACTTGAAAAGACAGTATAAGAGTTGACAGGGGAATTCCTGCATTCGTCTCTGGAGGTTAACCAGGGGAATACCTGCACCCGACTGAAACGAGGCCATTTCAGTCACACGGATATAACAATGTTCGTTTCTCTTTCATTTTGGTGATAGTCATAGTCCAACGGCTAAATCTTAACAAGCCAAAACAAAAAACATAGTCGTCCTTGCCTTACGTCGTTTGATGAGTTAACTTCAGGAACTCCGAGTGTATTAAGAAAAAAACGGGAAAAAAAACATTTAGCATATATTTGAGTTGGAAGATGGATGAAGGAAAGTGTGTGTTCACAGCTTCTCGCCAAGGTAAAAGAGAGCTCCTTCGGACATTACTCATACATCACTCTGTGGACCATAAGAATGACCGCGGAAACACTCCGCTGCATGAGGCCGCGGGGGCTGGCATGAAGGGATGCGTCCGAGAAATACTCAGCATGGTTGGCGAGTACTGGATTACTATTTCTTACTTTGTTCGTTTTGTAGGACTGCTAGCTTGCCGTTTCATTTTCAGTTTTAAGTGTGTGTGTGTGTGTGTGTGTGTTTGTTTTATTAACTTGTCTCTGCAATGTTTTAACAGAATAACGTTAGTGCTTTAACAGTATAGTTTCAAACCTTGCCACAAACAACATCCTATTAGCCACTGGGGGAAATCCTGTTGATGGCAGTGTGTAGCTATAGATAAAGATATTGTACTGGATGAGTGATGCTGCATTCGTTTATGGTCGGAAGTCGGAAGTGAAAAAGCGTCATCTACGACCTACATGCGCTCGAGCAACAAAAAATACCAATCCTCTAGCTAAACTTCATGTTGCGTCAATATAGCTAACGTATTAGCTGTAACGTTACTCTTAAACCCGCAAATATCAACATTAACGTTTGAGTGTTACCGTTTGACCAACATTTTTTTTGGTATGCTGATTGGGCTGAAAGCATAGCTACTACGTTGAAAATCTAAAATGCGTCTAAAATGTGTTTTCAATTCATACCATCTTATAAAATGTAGTTTTTCTGAGCGTATATACGCGATGTGGCAGCCATGTTGAAATGACGTCAAATGACGTTGAGGCGAACTGGCGGATGTCCGACTAGGAACTCCCAGTTTACGCACCGTTTTATTGGAATTTCCCCAGTAGGAAATCGGAATTTCGGACCTCCCAAATAAAATCGAACGCAGCATAAATATTTGACTCAACGAACCACACACGTCATACAGTGACATGTCTTTT
The DNA here is from genome assembly GCA_900323295.1 of Molva molva. Lineage (NCBI taxonomy): Eukaryota > Metazoa > Chordata > Actinopteri > Gadiformes > Lotidae > Molva > Molva molva. The sequence goes on from OOFG01111185.1 coordinate 9,168, forward strand.
TTACTTTATTGGTATCTATCTCCTTACCTTATTTAAAGTTTACATCATGCCTTTTACAGCCGCTTCCGGCATCTTCACCGAGTACGTGAACATGAAGGCAATCAACGGTCAAACAGCAGTGTTCATGGCCGCAGCCAAGGGCTACGTGGACATCGTTAGGCTCCTGGTGACCGCTGGCGCGAACATAAACGTCAAGGACGCATCAGGCCTCACGCCGCTACTTGCTGGTGATGACCTAGCCTGCGCTCCAACAGTTCAATACATGGCTTGCTGCTCTGGGTGGGTGTTACATGTGATGGGTTTGTTTTTCTCTGTGTACAGCCATTTCCAAGAATAAACTAACGACGGCCAAGGTGCTCATTAGAAGGGGGGCAGAAGTCCATCTAACAGATGCCTCTCAGCAGTCTTGCCTCCACCTTGCCTCCGCAAAGGTAACCACAGTATGTCACACCCTTACTTACCTAGCGGCCATCTTGGTTCTAAACGCTAGCTAGGTGGAACTGAATGTTATTCCCCCACCCAGCTAGCGTTTAGAACCGAGATGGACCCGAGATGGCCTCAAGGTGACGTCCCGTTTTGACATGAAACATTGAGAGAACCAATAAGAAGTTTTCAGTCGAGTGTTCTGAAGTGCCAAAAGCACATTCCACTTCTTGACCAAAAGTAGTAGAATAACCAAGCCACCAGCTTGTAAAAGGTATTGGCTTAGTTTGAAAGAAAGGACAAGGTGTATTATGACTTTAGGTTGTAACGGATTGATTCTCTCTCTCTCTCTCTCTCTCATTCTCTGTCTCTGTCCATGGCCTTCTCAGGGTTTCACTAACCTGGTTTACAAGCTGTTACGCTTTGGTGCTCTCAACCGTCGCAACAAGGAACAGAAGACGGCCCTTTATCTAGCAGCGGAGAACGATCACCTAGAATGTCTGGAGATGTTGGCCACTGCAGGTGCGCTCACATCTCACTATGGCAGCAGTTGTTCACAACCTTTGTTGAGGCGAGACAATTCTTGCCACCCTGAAGGTGCTTGTACATTGCCTCCAAAAACTCCCAACACGCAACTACAGAATGTTGGTCAACACCGATTCGATATGTTTGGCAACAAAAACGTAATCCAACCACAGCCAACCACCATCAACAGGTACAGCACACTGACCGGATGTTGGTGTTGGTTGTATGAGTTTTTTTTGTCGGCGACCATATCGAATCGCCATTGGTCGAATTTGGGGCAACTTCGGGCTACATTCTAAAGTTTGCTGTTGGTGTTTATTGGGACAGTGTGCAAGCACCTTTATAGACATAGAAGAGATCCCTAAAATTGGGGACAATACACATCTCCGAGATGTGCCTGTTTAGTAAATATTTGACTATCCTAAGCTATTGGTGGAGGAACAGCGGTGAACAATGGATGTTTTAGTTGCTCAGCTTCACTCTCCCTTTAATGTTCCCTAAACTTGGGAGTGAAACTTTGTTTTAACTTTGCAAAAGGCGCAAACGTTGACATCCAAGCAAGAGACTGCAGCACTCCACTGATGGCCGCCACTAAGGGTCAGTCAACGCATTGTGTTAATGCGCTACTGGCACACGGAGCGGATCCAAATGTGGTGTGCAGCGTCTTGTGGCCTCAGCTCGCCATCCATGCTGCCGCTAAGCTGGATAACGTCAAGTAAGTCCACGTTAGTAACCCAGAGATTCCATTGTTAACTGAATAATGGGGGTTATAAATCACAAGTAGGGGTGCAAACATGTGCTGGAGTACACCAGTACTCGTCAAGCAAACTAGAAACGATTACAAAAAGATTTAAATTGAAAATCGGTTTGTAGTAATTTTTCCGACAGCTTATAAATGCATGATATATTTTGTTATGTATTTTGGCAATGTTTTGGAACAGGACATTTAAAATAGTCAAAATAAAGCCTTCGCCATTGAGAAGATTTTATTTGTTGATATTCACGCTCTGAAATACAGCAATCTGATGCCGTTAACTAGAGACCAGCGGTGATCTCTGGTATGAGTACCGTGTGTCTAGCGGTGTAGGAGGCGGTCAGGCAGAAGCACTCATCTCTCTAGAGCCATTGTTTGGTCAATATTTCTACAAAATAGGCCAGTTAGAAAGTTCCCTGCCCTAAACAATAGCCCAACTAAAAATTATTTGAACTGGACACGTTTCGAAATGGCCCCAGCGGAAATAACATTGAAATCGCTGTTTAGAAGTGTATCCCGCTAGCTCTACAACAGTCAAAAGCAGGGGGAACTGCGTGGCCAGGGGAGCTCCTTTGTGGGTTTTACACACATAGACTGTATAAAATACAGATTAAAACACATTTTTGGTATGTAAATTGGTGGAAACTAAGGTGCGCAAAAAAAGAGCAGCCACAAAACTCACTGAGTACTCCCTGAGATTAGGACGATGTTATCGTTTCACATTCTTTAGGGATTGCTTGCATTCCTACTTTGACGTAGCTGTGCCTGTTGGTGATGCACAATGCATTCCAGGTTTATTTTTCACTTTGTTGTGGGGTATTTTACTTTGCTGTGGCTAAACAGGATTTGGGGCGACAACGTGATGTCAGTGTGACCATGCAACAGAAAACATAGTGGGGTTTAATATGAAAGAATATCTTTGACTCACTGTAGTCCCCTTACGAATAACAACTCGGAGGTTCCGTCTTAAAATCCACTTTTTGTAATAATACTATTGAGGGGAGTCGGTAATTTAGCAAGAGCCCACGCCACATTCGAGCCAAGCCATCTGTCTCACACATCCACTGGGCAACAGGAACAATCTACGAAAAAATAGCAAATGACGATAAATACAATATTACACATATGGGATTCCACATCGTTGTTAAACATTTCATAACAATTCAACAGTGTTGTAGCCTGTGTAATTAATTAAAAAGAACAGATGCACACATTTAGGAATGTGTAAATCTGCACTTAACAACGAAACACAAAAGAGCCAAGTACAGTAATACCTCTTACATCTCCAAACACACTGACCTGTATCTCCTCCTCCATCCAATCAGCATCCTGAAGCGGCTGGCGGCGGTGACGGCGCAGGAGCTGGGCAGTGCGGCGGGGCAGGTGAGCCCCGTCTATGAGGCGGTGGAGAAGCCGGAGATGCTGGAGGTGCTGCTGAACGAGGGTTTCAGCCCTGATGCCCAGCCGTGCAGTGACGTCTACGAAGTGGACTCCCCGCTCGCCCTGGTCCTGTCCTGCATGGTGCATGACGAGGAGTTACATTATGGGTAAAAAATAATACACATAGTAAACACACCGTTAACACATAGTTGAAGACACATTTTTCAAGGTAAGGAGAAAAGAAACGCAAAGGGTTTTGTTATTAATTATTTAAGAAGGGAGCATTTTTTCCACTCAAAACTGGTGCTGTATGCATTTCCAGATCTGTTGCATTTTAACGGGTCTATATTCTATACTCCTGATTGATTCCCCCTCCCTTCCCATATTCCAAAGTGAGTCCATGAGCATTTTGATGAGGGCGGGCGCACACCTGACCGAGGAATGCTGGCAGCTGTGTCTACCAGACCATTGTGTCCTGGAAATGCTGTTGGAGCAGAGGTGTGAGGACAAGGGAAAGGGCCCAGGCGCCAGCAGACTGTTGTCTGACGTGGAGCTGGAGGCGCTCCAGAGCGTGGCAACGCAAGATGCCGCGGAGGCTGACTTTTGGCTTCCCGCCCTGCTGAAGAGTGGACTGGACCCCAACGCTCTGCTGGTGCCGGACTTGTAAGACTTCCTCTCCATCTCTCTCCCAAAGTAACGTCTTAAGAAAGGGCGTTTTTTATCCTTTCAAGGGCAGTTTTATGAAATGATGGGAAGCACCTTGTTTTTTCTGTTACCTGACAAACCGATATTCAATGACTCCAATGATTATTATTCAGTCATATTTAATTTGAATAAATTCACAAACACAGTTAAACTTCAACAATTGAACATATGCAGAGTAAAATACAGAAGGTAACTCTTCATAAAGAAGCTGCCCCCGTTCACATCTAAATTAAATGGTATTGTTATTTTTTCAGCACGTTAAGGGGGGGGGGGACCAGACGCATCACGCAAGCTCATGTTTAATTTGCTCTCCAGATAATGATGCTTATGTAGTTTGCAATTTGTCTAGCGATGCCAGGCTAGTTCTACATCAGCGGCAGCCATCTTTGTTGTTGTTGAAAATGCCTCTACGGCGCGCCTCTGCACCGTCATCGTATTTATCCCGCCTCATATTAGATCAATGGTTGTGATTGGTCGGTCTATCTCGTACCGGGCAGAAATCTTTTTGTATGGGAGGGGAGCCAGACCTTATCTGCAAAACAAAGTAAACATGAGCTTGCGGGATTCGTCTGGTCCACAGGCTATAGAGAGGGAGTCATCGAATCGAATGCAAACCAGTCTGCTAGTGGTGTTGGCTTTTGGGATAGTTATTACAGTGTCTAATATCTCCAAGCTCTGTTTAGTTATTTTTATTTTCTGCTTTTTTCCAAACCTAGTTTGAGGGATGCTTCCAGCGACACGCTGACCTACCTCCTGGAGATGGTAGACTGGTCCACTCTGGCCCGGCCACTGAGAGACGTCCTGGAGCAGCGCCAGAAGATGAAGACCTGGACGCCTCCCGCTCACCTTGGTGAGCGCACAGTGTATTATTTAGCGGCTTTGTCCAATTCAAATTGATATGCATGTTTTCTCGCCTTGGTTATCACAATCCCTCCTCCGCACTACACACACACACACTTCTCTTTCAGTGTATTACTACGCGGCTTTGTCCAATTCAAACTGTGTGTGTTTATGTAGAGTCGGTTCCCCCGCTCTTCCACCTGTGCAGGCTGTGGTTGCGGGCCCACCTGGGTCCAGACGTGCTGATGAGGAGCAAAGCGGTGACCCAGCTGCCTGTGCCCCCTCTTCTGCACGACCACCTGCTGTTTGCTGACATCACAGCACCAGGGGACATTTAGTTGTGAATCCCATCCGACTAAAAACTGGTTTGGTTCTGTTTAGTAATCCGATCGATGGACATTTTGAATCAAACAGGTTTTAATGCAAGTGTTATTATAGTGTATTTATCGTTACGTTTGTGTATATAGTGTTAAAAATGGCAACTGGTTCATCTTGTTTGTAATTTGCAATACGGCATGAGTTTGTATATACATCGCCTGTTTGTTAAATGATTATGTTATTTATTAAAAAGAAAACGTTCTGCTTCAAGAAAATGTTAAGTTAAAATGTAAAATGATTAACTGGTTCTATATTCGAATCAATCCAAAGTATATACATTGCGCTGCAGATAAGCTTTCAATAAATAATCTGTTTACTTAAACTCGTCATAATTTTCGAGGCAGAAAACGTTTTGCTACGTTGTTTGTGTACGTGTTGTTTTCTGTTGTGCACAATTGTCACACGGATTCCGTCTGAAAGCATATTTGTTGTTAGTCCCGCCCTACAAGACGCTGATAGGCTCTGTGAAAATTCACACCGAGCCGCCTATCACTACAGTGGGCGTACAGGATGTCCTGAACTTTGGCAGGAGAATAGCGGCAGCAATGAGCTCTGGGTCCTTCATGACATGCCCAAAACGCTTCTGGATGCCAAGTTGTGGGGCCGCAAGGAGCGGTCCACAGACTTTGCAGGTTGGCTGCAGCCTCCTGAACTTGTCCTGCAGCTGGTAGAGTCGGCAGCAGGAAACCCATGTGGACAGATGATTCCCCTTGGAGGATATTCAGGGCCATAGTATTTGGCTTCATTACTGCAGCATATTCCCCCAAAATAATTAACCTATAAAACAGTTAATTGGAATACCAGTGATATCAGTAATCTGTACATAGTAGTGCAATATTTACGTTCACCCTTGTGCAACTTTGTTTTCGCTCTGTCTATTCTGTGTAAGTACGTTGAGAGCAATTCCTTGTATGTGCACACATACATGGACAATAAAGCTTTAGGAAGTTCGAGCCAATGTCAGTCATTGTCCTGGTCCACTTTTCCCTGATCTGGTACTCTGAATGTATTTCCTCTAAGGCTGCAGCAAGAACATCACAGCCAGCACAGCACCTTGCTCAAGAGGTCTGGTCTATCCAGTGACATGTGACTCCCAAGTAACTGCGTTGTCTGGCAGTCCAGCAATCAGTGGCTGTAGCAACATGGCTCACAGAACTCAACTTCTTTATAATCAAGCTGTTTGGTTTTGGCTGGCTGCCTTCACACATAAAGTTAAGCAAAGCCTTGTCAATGGTGGCCTGCCTTACCCGTGGGACAGACATGGAAAGGCGCTTAGTTTTACATTCTTAAGGTGAGGTTCATCAGTTTGGGCTGTGGGAGGACTTCGTTTCCTGCTGTTTTCTATTAAGTTTGTGTACAGCTTTAGCTTGTTGGGGTGAACTCGCTGTTGAAAAGAAAGAAAAATACATCCATATATCAATAATACAATACAATTTCATATTCTGCATTTAAAAGTAAAATTAACCAAAAAACGACAGGCCTCATATTCAAATAGCAGAACCTTCCAATAGTACACACTTTGCAAAAGTGTGTGTTTGAATCCCATTATGTTCTGAAACATCCTTATTTAACAATGCAATACATAAGAGTAATTTCTCAGTAACTTTGCATTTAGGTTTAATAAGGTATGCGACTGTAACGTTAGTGGGGATTTTTTTTCTTTTTGAGAGTTAAAATTCCTCTTTAAGTTCGTTCCTCATTGGTGTACCCAATAATAGTGTTTGGTGAGGGACCATTTCCCTAACCTACCGCAAGTGAATATCTGCAATATCAATACATATTTATAAATACATCCAAACCATCGGCTCGGGTTTAGTTTAACTCCAATATAAAGACCCTCCGTCATCTAGTTAACGTTAACTTGATTAATACTTAGGCTCACTCGCCGCCATTATTAGCTAGCATTGCTCGCCGCTATTATTAGCTAGCTAGCATTACCATCGTGAGTTAACGTTAGCCTGCTTACCATCACATGTTTTCTGATTCGATGTGGAATTCTTGTAGGTTGAGACTTCCACAGTTTTCGGCTAAGTTCGTTTCGGCTAAGTTCGACAAAGTAGTCAGCGCATAATATAACTGCTGTTCCTTGTCGTTTGAAGGTAAACACGGTCTGTATGAGGGGCCAGGGATGTGGTTGTGCTTCTTCTGAAGGTGACGGAGGCGTTTTATCTTCTGCTATGATCTTGAACTGTAGTGAAGTGGGTCCGTGGAGGGGGTAACGTCAGGGACACACCTCCATTCCATCTGCTGTGGTATGATTGGCTAGTAGGCTTACCTCTCGTGTCGGACAATCGCTGTCGTGCATGTGAGCTCAGCTGAATATATATCTTTTTTATAAATGTATTAAGCCCAATGTAACGGAGAGGGAGTACATATATTTTAGCGCAAATGTACTTGATTAAGAGTAAAAAGTATTTTGCAAAACAAATACTCTTGGGAGTACAGCTTATAAAAAAAAAATTGTCAAGTACATGTAACGGAGTAAATGTAACGCGTTACTCCCCACCACTGCATCTTGGTCCCTGATGTCGGAGCAAGCCTTCTCGTCAAACCAATTTACCCAGCCAATTTTTGTCCCAGCCTTTCTTGATGGGCCATTTCATTGCCCATCAAGAAAGCCGGAGACATTTCGGAACCCACTAATTCTAAAATAATAAAGTGGTGATCTTCTAAATGAAATTCAACTTCACCCTGATTTGAGCTCTTTTGCCATCAGACTTTAGATTAATATCTTAAGTCTGATTTGTGAGACTCATTAACCGTGGTAAATATTTCTAGAAAGATTGAGCATACCCTTTTTGTAAAAATATTATTTAAAGTAACTTGTCCAGAGTGTTCAAGAGATGGTAAAAATGTACCAGTGTTTTACATGTAATTGGTAACTACTCACTGAACTTTTTAAATAAATGACTTATCGCAGACAAGTCATTTTACATTTATTTTATTCATGACAGGATATGATAGAAACCACAAAGTTAAAACCATCAACATCATCTACATATTAAGGCTATATAAAGAAGCAAAAATACAGCACACTGCTAAACTACAATCTTTAAAAAATAAAAATCAGTGTAGAGATAATCTTACAAAGATTGCATAATATACAGAACCATTATAAAACATTTCCCAGAAATAGTGCAATTGTACCTCCACCAAGGAAAAACAACTACTCAAATCAAATACCAACGGCCCTTTAATGCCATTGTTGTATGGAGGCAAGGAGGGTTTTTCTGGATGTGTTTTCTTGTGGATCTGGTAGCAGGCATTCGAGAAGTGCAAAGAAAGTAGATGTTACTTGTGTGGCTACATCTTATTCAAAGTGACGGAGAAATCGTCAAGTTGGACAGGGACAAGAATCACAAAGTTTACAGAATGTTTGACGTAAAAGGAATACACTAGCATTGCACAAGAGGATAAAAAAAACAATCCATCCCATGTTCTTTAAGTTGTAGTGTACTAGATGGCAAAAGGCTGGCTTCATGTGAAGGATTAAATGAGAACTGGGAAGATATTACAGGATGTAAAAGATCGTAATATCAGCAACAATTTACAAGTACTCATTTAGTGTACTGTAAATTAAATATCAGTACAGTTTTTTTCCAGATGCATGCATTAAATAATCAATTAATCCTTGAATATGATCCAAACCACTTTTGTAATCGTTTCCCTCACACTTCATAAAATTCATCACCTCATACTTTCATGTGACAAATCAAATTGTTGCAAAGTGAGAGCCAACCAATACGTCAGCTGGACATTTGTATTATGATTTGACAAAATAACCAAATGAATGAAACATTTTCAGTCTATCGCCTTTAATAGCCAAACATCAAATGTAAAAAATAGTGGTTATGAATAACCAAAAACAAAGCCTGGTCAGGAATTGTGCTGAAGCACCGATCTTAAGGTGATTGCTAGCTTAATACAAGCTAGTGATGGCTAGCACCTTTAGCATGGCCTGTCCCTTTCGGTGACTTTCTCCATGACAAGAATGAAACATGAACGGGATGAACAAATGAGAACGATATAATATAAACTTGAACAAGGTGACACTTTTATCCCAAGGTCTCTGAAACAGTCAAGTAGAAATAAACGTGACATCAAGTATCAGATTCCAGCAAATACTGCCGCCACCTGGATAAGTACTTGGGAGTATGCGGTAACGTTTGAACAAGCCAGCCACCATTAGCATCATGCTGTTATCAAAAGAGTTGCTCATGCCAGGTATTGATTTTTTTTAAAAGGAGTCAAGCACAACTAAACCAGGCGATGCACGCTTCCGTGGCTTTCGAAGCCCGTTGTTTAAAGACAGCTTCCTGCATGAACTCCCATTCATCTGTAGTTATAAAAACATTACAACAGATCTTAGACTTGTGTGCAGGCAAGACACACTCCCAAAGTGGATTTAACTTACGCACACCCATATTTACATGTTTATAGCTTGATGACAAACACACACACAATTAGATAAATGGACCAAAAGGTATCGGCGTGTTTAAAAGTGGCACCGAAGT
>OOFG01111186.1:2540-14256 GCA_900323295.1 Molva molva
GTACACACACACAGCCACACGTACAAACCCTTACACACACACCACATACACAAATCCACACATATAAACCAACACACACACACACACACACACACACACACACACACACACACACACACACACACACACACACACACACACACACACACACACACCATTCGTTCCAGAACCCCCTCCCCTTTATTCTACTCACTGGTGCTACTGGTAACTGTAGAAACGTTTGTGTGTGTAGGTGTGTGTGATAGCGTGAGTGTGTCTGCGGGACAGTGTGTGTGTGTGTCAGTGTTGTGCATGAACGCGCTAAAAGAGCGGCGTTCATTGAACGCGCTCATATATTTGGCGAACGGTGAACCGAACGTACCCGTTCGCAGCTACTGAACGTGAGCTTCGTTCACTCTCGTGATAATGAACGAAGCTCACGCACTGTTTACCGGCACCCGAGGATTTACTAGTCTGCGACCGGCATGGCTTCTGAAAACACTAACAACGTAGCTAGTTTTATTAGATTTATGAGAAAACGAGAATAAATTTAAATGGTAAAAACTATACGTTTCTATGCAAATTGTGCCCTCCGGGTCTGAGGAAACAAGTACGAACGTCCGCAACATCGGCAACAAATTTAAAAAGGCATATTGAATTGAAACATCCGACGAGTCTGGGGAAATATTTGCGCCTTATTAATGACCATCATCATAAGAAGGGTAAGCCCTTGAACCAACAGCCGCAAAGTTCCTCCAGCCGAGTCAAACTGACCGCATTTTGTAAGGGACCGGCGGCAGCGGTTAGCTTGGTTTCCCAACAAACAGTAGACAGACTCGACTACATTGTAGAAGATCTACAGCCTTTGAGAAAGGTCGAAAAGCCATCGTTCATCAGATTAATTACTGGTTTGTAGTGGCAATGATTGGGGGCTGGGGGTGGATGGGTAGGAGGAGGTTCTACTGAAAAAGAATATAATAGAATAAAAAAAGAAATGAACGTGAACAGTTCATTTTGTGGGACTGTGAACTTAGTTCACAATTCAAAATTGTGAACTTGAACATTAACTAGTTCATTTTAATCTGTGTGAACTGAACTTTGAGCTAGCTCTTGTGAAGTGTGAACTTGCACAACACTGCATCCATTCTTATACTCAGGAAAGGAATTAGGGTCCATCTTCCTATACAATTACAAGCAACTTGCCTTTCAACCATATGTGTCATAATATGCAATGTACGCCTGATGTTATCTTGTGTCTGTCTTGGAAAACATGTGTGATCCCGAATTTCTGGTAAGATTGTTTCTATCCTTCTTATTGTATCTATTTTACAGGCCTATAGTTAGAGCATTGACCTTTCTTTACCTTCCTTTGGTAAAAGGAAGATACCAGCAGGGTGAAATGTCTCCCACTTTTGTAACCCAATTGCATTTATTTTGTAGTAAAGGAATTAATGATTTTCTGAGTGATTGGTATCTCTGACGTGTACCCGTCCGCGTCAGGGGTTTTATTTGTTTTAAGATGTGAGTTTGCCATGTTTATTTTTTGTTCCGAAATTCCCTTACTGCCTTTCTAAGCTATGGGGAGTATAACGAAAAGGTCGACAAAAAGGTAGGTCCTATTCTCAACAGTAGAATATATATTATATATGTTGTAATCAGTAGTCAATGACAGTACATTCCTGGTATTAACATGAGGATCGAATCTCAAACCTGAACCATTCCCGATCGGAGTTACTCTCGCCTTCCTGAACCGGTCTCTCTCCTCTGCCCACGGAACCTCTGCTCACTGAGCTTTGTTTTCTGGAAATTCTACAGACTGTTTTGCAGAGATCTACAGTTTGTGAAATACTAAACCATCCTATCACTGCAGGATATAGCCAATATTCTCACCTGATTTGGGGAAGGTAACAAGGTAAACGTCGTCATCTCTGACTTCAAAATGTTGCAAATCATCAATATATTCCTTCGTTAGTTTAGTTGTGTCGTCCACTGGAAAAACAGCCCATTTGTATGTGAATAGAGTATCACCAAGTAGTTTGTATTCTTGTTGAGCCATTGCTTAGTTGCATGCAAAAAAATTATGCCAAGTTCTGTGCAGTGAGTTGGAGGGGGGAAGGGATAAAATAAGTAACTGGTAGAGGCACATGCATAAGTTAGGAATGTCCACACCCTAAACTCAAGATACATAACATTAGTAACCTTTGTTCGGTTCAAAGTGTCATGTTCATTTCAATTATGGGTGCCCTTAGTGTTGATTATATCCAATCAGAACTTGACATGTTATATATTTGAATGTTATGAAGGGATGTTTAGGGGTTGCGGATCGATCCCAAAATATCGGTACTACAGATACGTCAATATGATCGATACCAGTTTCAGTTCTCTCTTCTGTTGTGCCCATTTCATGAAGAATGGAATCGTCTGTGCAAGCAACGTTTCGTTGTCGTGAATACACCTCACCGGCACCGCGAGGTGTGTAGGAAAGCTGTTAAATAACTCCATTATAATTGAATCCTCTAAATACAAAATATATGTTGGGGATAGGACGAATCATAAGCTAGTCTTCACTAGGCTATAGGTTGAGTGTTGAATCCATCTGTCTTTATCACAGGCGCAATTATTATTGGGAAAATGCCGCACAAGAAAACATCTCTGCATTCCTGCAACAAGCTCCCCTTCACACTTGTTATATTGACTGTGCTTTACATTTTAAGAAGCATACCAACCTCTCTCATTTTATGCACAGAAAACACACAGAAAAATACTTGTTCAAAGGTTGTGCAAATAAGAGAAGACAAGAGACTGAAGTTGATCGTTTGTATGTTCAGTGTCTGATTCATGAAGCTGTTCATGAAGCAAAACACAGGAGTGTTCCCTTTCTGTTGACCAAAGTTGATGTGCTGGTCCTATATCAGGCAGCATCATATTTTCTGTATCAGGTAAATGAGTGCAATAAACATTTTTTATTGAAAACAAATCTTGAGAGAATCGTGATCTAAATTCTAAGCAAGAAAATCGTGATTCTTATTTGATCAAGAATCATGCAGCCGTCATCATCATGCAGACGTCACTGTAGTAACACTACAGCGACGTCTATCTTACTCTAATCAAAACTTATTCTCAATCAGTTGCCCCCATGTAGTAGTTTGGTGGTAGCAGTTGTACTGTGTAGAGGTGGCAGGTACATAGAGGTATGTAGTAGTGCTATTTATTTGGTTTGTTCTCCACTATTTGTACTTTTATCACTATTTGTATTTTTATCAGGTGCAACCGATTTGTTTACTTCTCCTGCTTGTTATTCAAGAAGACTTTCCAAAGAGGGAGGAAACTTTGGCCCTTTTCTTGCACAATGCACCTTTTTTCATGATCATTTGAAGGCTACCCCATTCAAAGGGGTGTGTCTCAGCTGGAACTTCGGTGGGTCGTGTTTCCAATGAGAGCGCTCACACCGGCGCTACCATACAGTCGCGATATAACAATGATAATATAATATATAATAATGCACAAAACCTTTATCCATCAACAGCGATTCTATTCAACTGGAATCATCCGACGTAAATTCTCTATCTACTACGCGTCTACTATTGGCTCGTCTGGTGTGCGACCTGCTTTGAAGCTCTGCCGCAACCGAGTCGGATCAAGAGTGGATAATTCCTCTCTTGACATAATTCCTACACACAGCACTTTAGTTTTTTAAGCATTATTCTAATAAAACAGGTTTTTTTTTAACCAATTTACCCGTTTCAGAAATTAAATGGAAATTTAATCCAAACAGAAATTGGACGACGTAAACTAAATGCCGGCGTTCTTATTATGAAATGTAACAGGGTGGCGTTGGAAAGGACCATGGTGGCACAGCGCCACATTTAGCCTACATTGTTTGGGGAGAACCCTCATTTAAATATCGCAAGGTTGATTTAGCCTAAATTAATAGAAAATATATTTCCTTAATTTCTCCATGTAAGAGAAAGCAGAGGGCCCCGCCCCCGACTTAAAAGACAGGCTCGGACAGGGAGAGAGTTTTCTCTTTGGAGTTTAGTTTTAATTTCGGGAGTGACTGGAATAACGAAAATGCATCTAAATGCGAGTTATATAACTATAGCAAGTTTATCTACCCTAAATTAAAATAAAATATATTTCCTTAATTTCTCAAATACCGATAGCAGCACCGGGTACGTCGGAGCTTATTGTGGCGAGCACCACACAGACACGAAACACACAAGAAATATCCCAAAACCACTGCCTCGGTGGTGGTGCCGCTTCCCCCGACCCGCAGTGCGCCTTCCCCCCGGATGTGGACGCCCGTCTCCGGCAGCGGGCAATGTAGGCCCTCCTCCGCCTAACCCCAGAGTTAGCCCAAGCCTGGCGGATGTGGTCGTGAACCACCGCCCCCACCAGGTACTGCTGGAGAGGGCCGTTGGAGCGCTGGGTCGGCCCTTTCTGCCGCCACCCAGAAGCCATCCCGCCTGACGCTTGGCCATGGCCGATCGACGTGGCCGCCGGCGGGTGGGCCGGCCAGAGCCGGTGCCGATGGCGTGCTGCCTTGTCTGCATGCAGTCCTCAAGCAGCCACAGCGCATGGACGGCCTCGGCCGTCTCGGTGGCGGGAAGGGTGGCAGTCGCAGGGCTGCCGGTTACGTGTGGCCCGGGCGGTGGCCTGGGCTTCCGGACCATTCCTTCCCCTGTCCGGACTGGAGCGCCACGGTCTCCACGCCAAGGGTGATGCCCGCCCCCGACACATCGACCCGGGCTCCCCAACGGGTCAGCAGGTCCAGGCCGATGATGCACGGGTCGTGGATGTCAGCTAGCCAGAACTCGTGCTCCCTCTCCCGGTCTCCCACCAGGACAACCAGACGCTTCCTCCCCTCATCCTGGTCTCCTTTCCCGTCACCGTCGTCAGCCGGACGTTGGTTGGCGTCCATGCTCCCGGGAGGACGCACCAGGGAGACGGTCGATCCGGTGTCTACCAGGGCCCAGCAGGGTTGCCCATCGAGGCAGCAGCCAACATACAGACCCCCGATGCGGCCCGGTCCACCAACCAGGGCGCACCGACCATGTAGAGGCCGGAGTGGTGGTCCCCTCACTGGACCACTCCGCCGTAGGGCTCTGGCTCAGACATGCTGCCGCAGCCGCTCCAGAGTAAGCCCCTGCAGGCAGGCGTGGAGGGCCAGATCCTCCGGTGCGGCCGCGGGGAACTCTGTGTACCCGCTTTGGGCGTAGAGGTCGACATTGGCGGCGTAGGCCCCCAGGCTCTCCTCCTCCTGGCAGCGGCGACCAGCTAGCAGCTCCCGGCTCTGGTCGCTGAATGTCCGCTGCCCGAACCGCCTCTCCAGTGCCGTGGTTAGGGCCTGGAGGTCTCGCTGCTCCGCTGGGGCCAGGTCGAGCATCCAGCGGCATCATCCCAGAGAACTTGGGCAGCTTGGCCGGTGTCCTGGCCACCAGAGGCTGGTCGACGGCTGCCAGTCTGGCGATCCCGCCCGCTGCCACCAGGGGCCCCCTTAACGCAGGGCCCATCGGAGCGGGTTGCCACTGCCAGCAATAATTGTGATCGCCACATTATCGATACTACGGTGTGTAATTATTCAGCCCCGGGGCCCGTTTAATACCAGGTTTCGGTACCCATCCCTAGCAGAGAGGCAGGGCGGGGGAAAGAAAAAAACAAAACAAAACAGGCAGAGTGCGGGGCACCAAGGCCACACGATTTTCAGAAGGGCATCAAGGCCAGACAGAGGGACAACGACGGCCATGGCCACCGTGGTCGCCGGTGAAATTCCTACCCTGCTACCACTCACCTTGCAATGATTGCTAACCTTTGGCATATCATTCAGTGGTCATGAAAATGTATTCAGATTTAGTGTTTTAATGATGCATTCACCTCAAAAATCATGACACACTGCTCTCCCCAACATGCAAATACACATGCTGCTTTGAATAATAAAATGTATCGTATCGGTATCGATATCGGCGATTCTGGTCCTGTATTACTTGGTATCAGATTTAAACCAAATTTTGCAGTATCACCCCACCCCTATTCTTGTTGTTGTTCTTCTTTTGTTTAATGGCGGATGACATCCAGCATGAAGGTGCATTACCGCCACCTACTATGCTAGAATGTGGGCCAGAGTTCCCTTACAACCAAAAAATTTACTAAATTCTTATTACTATTATTCTTTTACTAAGTTATTAACCCTGTTTCTTTTAAAAACTCAAAGAAGGCTTCATATTTTCCTTCCTCAATACTCCCACTCCACATTTCTTTAACTTTTCTTGATGTGTTTTATACTTCTGGCAGCGACAGATAACATGTTCAACCGATTCTTCTTCTAAGCCACATATACATAATCCTGATGGATGTTTCCCCATTAAATGCGTTGTTTTATTTAATGCTGTATGTTCTAACCTCAATCGGGATATGATTGTTTGCTTTGTGGAGTTTTTTCCTATTGTTTTCATTCCTCCCACTTTTTGCTTTATTTTATATAGATGACGCCCTTTGTTTCCTTGATCCCAATGCTTTTCCCAGGCAGTCGTGATATTGCTCCATATTACTGCTTTAGCTTCAGCTCTGAAAGCTACCTCCATAATTCTGTTCCATTTCAGAGCTTGTTTAGCTAGAGAATCCACCATTTCATTCCCCTCAATGCCCCTATGAGCAGTAATCCACATAAGCCTGACAGCTGTTTCTGTATGATGTAGTCTGAATAGTGTTTCAAATATTTCATAGAATTTATGTGGTCTGTTTTTGACATGGAGAGCAGTGATACCAGCGCTGATAATGAGTCTGAGCATAATGACCTTTTTTATCTTACTTTGCTCTATCCACTGCAATGCAGTTACAATAGCTAACATCTCAACTGTATATACTGTTAAGTGATCTGGTGTTCTTTCCTTAATGTTTATATTTAAATCTGGTACAACAAAAGCAAACACAGTATTTCCATTCTTAGGTTCCTTTGATCAATCTGTATATACTGAAATAAATGTGTTATTTTTAATCTTTCATCTACTTTATCTGGCCAATTTCCTTTTCCTCTCCTTATTTTCTCTTGAATATAAAAATCTAAGTACACAGGGGGAAATACCATATCGGAGTCACTGGGTAAGGTACTGTGGAGCTGTATCTTTGCTCATGTAATCCCATTTCTTTTGCCATTTTACTTACTGCCCAAACACAACATTCTCCCTTCGCTCTCCCACTTTCCCAACATGGACTTCACAGACTTCACATAAAATCTTCACAGTTGGATGATCTTCTTCCTTGTGCCCTTGTAGACTCTCCCAATAATTCATTCTTGTTGTTGATTCTTGTTGTTTTCTAACTGTCGTGGATTTATCAATTATAATGTTTAAAAATGATATAAACCTTGTTCATATCATAATCAATCATAAAGGCCTTTGTATACATTCTACTTTACATCTAGATATACCTCCCTTCCTCTCTCTAATTTAAAGGTGTTAAGATAGTTTGCATTTCCTTGCCACTGGAGCAACGAAGTCTGATACTAACGCCAAGCCTAGCTACAGACTTCTTTGTATTGTAAATGCCTTTAATTGTCATGGCTGACTTCAGCCATGGCCAAACTCTCCATGATGATCACTCCCCCTCACCTTTGTTTATTTTGTTTTAACTACCCACGATGTGAAAGTTTCCCTATAAGAATCATGTACACTCATTGTTTCCTTGAATGTATTATTGGTAACTTTGCTGCCTATATTTTCCCATGATCATGCTTTAAATCAAATATTTTGCTGTCCGAAGTGCCCTAAAAATAAGTTATTCTTCATCTTCATCACTAACAGAACATTAATATGGGGCCAGCCTATTGCTACAGAAAGCACACACGCCCACCAGAGCACAGCTGAAGTCTATTACTCAAATACTTTGGCTTAAAAACACAGCTACAGCTAGTGTGGAATGCATGGGGGTGAATGGCGCTAAACGCTGTAAAAAGAGAACCCTGTCTCCATTTGAGCTGTACGTGGGCTAATCACTGCTACTGTGCAAATAACAATCTGGTTACAGGTTCTTTTTACCATTCATTCATTTACACTTCTCAGGTGTAGATAAGGCCTGGTTTTGTCGATGACATAAGCACATGAACTGGTTGGGTAATAAGCAAGACTATGGGCCACTAAGCTGGTTGTTCAGCTTGGGTTGGCTGTGGTAATACGGGCCTGGCCACGCCCCTGTGTTTCGATAAGAAAACCTCTCTTTGGCCCCCTTGTGTATTATTATCCTGCTCCTTCTTTAAGACTTTGATTACTAAGTTAAAGTTGACTTTTCCAGCTTGTTAACTTTCCACAGCCATTTATTTTGCATATCCAAGTGTGAAACAAATAATGTCAGTTAAACTTATTTGCTATTTACATCTAAAGCCCTGTCCCATTACAGTCCCTAGCTCTCAATCTGTGAATGGAGCAGACGGCTTGCGTAACTGTAGTTCTGTTCACATTATTGACGTAGCTGTGATGTGAGATATAATGTTCTCTATGTTAAAGTGCTAGCTGTCTATCTACGTTTTGCATTTTCAGTAATCCCCCAGTTTCCTTTGGTCCCTTGAAAGGTGCTTCAAATAATATCTGTTATTATTATTACATCCGCAGGCAGGATTTAGTCACAAGGAGACAAGGAAATCCCAGACATAATCTTAATCTGATCATCTGTTTTCTCACTGAAAAGTAATTGCTCTTCTTGACAGTTCTTGACAAATAGCACAATGGGGTACTTTCCTTCATGACAAACAGTTTTCACACCAAGTCTTGAATAAACCCATACATCAGGCAATGATGCATCATTAAAAACACAGTGGAGATCAGGGGAAAACAGAGGAAAATAAAACAAACAAGACTGATGCATGCATATTCAGGCCCAGGGAGCTGTGGAAATATTTACAAGAGACTATTTATTTGTGTAAGTAGTGGCTCAACAAGAATACAAATTTGTCTGTGACACAAGGCAAGGAATATATTGATTATTTACAACACTTTGATGTCAGGGATGATGAGATTTACCGTGTTACTTTACCCAAAATCAGGTGAGAATCGAGGATACAACATTCTCATTCAATTACTCAAAATGATTGGTATTTAATGATGTTATTTAGGTGCAATTATTTGGTTTAAGCTGTATTTAGATTATAGATTTAAAATAGATGAAATTATTTTGTGCACGATGGAACTTTCTTTTATAAATATTATACATTGGACATAGATTCAGCCAGGACGCCATCTTGCCTAAAAATCACATATAATATACATCTTTCAACGTCACTATTTTTACCATTGTAATTTTTTTGGTCATATGGCTACAATGAATCAGCCAATCCTGTACTTGTTACCACCTTGAGTGATACACATTGGAAATGAGGCCCGAAACGGCGAGCACAGGGGAAAAACCCACTGTGAGGGAATACACCTACACACTCGCCTATTCCTGTACTGGAGGAACAAACAAAAATGTGTTGGCAATCAGGAGAAAGTCCAACCACCTGCTCGATATAGGAGATGGGAGACCAGACTTCGAGTGATAGCAAGCAGGGAGGATGGAGGCTATTCTCTTAACAGCCCGGTGAGCGTGAACTATAACCCAAGGAAGTGTGAAATAGTGACGGATACCTGACTTTTGACCATTTTAATGTATATCAGATTATTGTGTTGGCGATTTCCTTCCGCTAAAATGTTTTCTCTTTTATCAACCAGTGATCAAGACGTGGAACAACAGACGACCACAAACTTTTGGATTCCGGACAAACGGACTGAAAAACGACTCCCCTTTTCTTTCTTTTCTTTTTTCTTTAAATAAAAACCCTTGAACTATCCTATAAGGGGATCCCACAAATGGTGGAGAATGCACGCATAATTGGGACCCAAGCTTTTCCAGGCAGCTGGATTTGCGAGATTACGATCCTGCGAGAATCCAACCCCCGCATCCCCGCACTGGCGTGCCGCCGGTAGTGGGACATGAGGAACATAAACCCAGCCCACTTGTGAGTAAAGACCAGGTGAGATATTTAACATGTGGCCAATAGGAACATATAGCATGGAATTGTCCAGAGTGAGCCAACCGCCAAATCTACAGAACCCATGGGACAACCTGCTTGACACATTACTTAATGATATCTCGCCGTAGTGCTGTACATGTTGGGGACAATGACACAGAAACCCTGCTAGATAATGGGAGTAAAGTGACATTCATCTTTTTTTGCCAGGGCACCTACTGGGGCGAAAGTATGGGTCTCATGTGTACATTGAGATACCAAGAGCTACCCAGTTACGTTGTCTGCTTAAAACCCCCAAAGAGAAGTCACAATGGGGGTGGGATTTTGATACCTGTCCTAGTGGGTAGAGATTGCCCACTTTTTCTTAAATACTGGCAACAAGCTCTCAGCATTTCCAGGCCGGCTGGGGGGCGAGCCCATTCCAAACTGTGTCAGCAGCCAAGGAACCCAGTCTGTGCGGTCCTCCATCCAATAGCAAAGAATGCCCTGCACTGCAATGACAAAGTAACCGAGGGGATAGCACCAGGGAAGGGGAGAGCAACGACTCCTTAGAGGAGGGATCCTCAGGCCCTCCCCAAAGTATGGAGGTCATCGGCTCGGAGGAGATGTTTTACGAGTTTTGTTTGCTATGGCTCAACACTTGGATCCCAACCTGACTCGAGCGCTGTGAGATATCCAGATCCTGGAAGGGGTAGCGCAAAACAAAGTGAGAGACCGTGCATTTTTCAATTTGCATGGCCTGTTGTGTAGAGTAATTGAAAGGAAAGACACAGGGAATGAATTAAATGCTTTATGCTTTAGGTCCTTGGACCTAAAGCATATGTCTCCAAAGTACTGTACCTAGCACAAATGCACTAGTTGGGAGCTTATCCAGGTGTCCAGAAGACCTACAAGAGGTTGCTGACCCGATTTATTCTTTCTGGAAATAAAAAAAGGCGGAGAAATACGGTCACCACTGTGCTGAATTTCAGTTAAACTCCCCCCAAAACAGGTACTAAAATCCATTGATAAACCCTGCCCATTATCAACGTACCTTTTTCCATAACAGACTGTAGTTATGGAACACATGGTAGGTCCCCTGCGGCAGTCTGGACGGGCCAACGGTACATCTTAGTGGTCCTGATTTACGCCACAAGGCCCCCCCGAAGCCATCCCCCTGCGCACCGCCAATGCAAGAGCCATCGCCAGAGAGGTATTTATATTATTTTCTAGAGTTGGACCAGGGGTCTTGTTTCATGGTTAAGCTGATGACAGACAGACAGATGTAAGAGACTAAAAGTAAGAATACTTAAGACCTATGTACAGTGGGGCAAAAAAGTATTTAGTCAGCCACCAATTGTGCAAGTTCTCCCACTTAAAAAGACGAGAGAGGCCTGTAATTTTCATCATAGGTAAACCTCAGCTATGAGAGACAAAATGGGAAAAAAAAATCCAGAAAATCACATTGTCTGATTTTTTAATAATTTATTTGCAAATTATGGTGGAAAATAAGTATTTGGTCACCTACAAACCAGCAAGATTTCTGGCTGTCACAGACCTGTAACTTCTTCTTTAAGAGGCTCCTCTGTCCTCCACTCGTTACCTGTATTAATGGAACCTGTTTGAACTCCTTATCAGTATAAAAGACACCTGTCCACAACCTCAAACAGTCACACTCCAAACTCCACTATGGCCAAGACCAAAGAGCTGTCAAAGGACACCAGAAACACAATTGTAGACCTGCACCAGACTGGGAAGTCT
>OOFG01111190.1:6614-16892 GCA_900323295.1 Molva molva
CTACAAACCAGAGGCACAAACAATGGAAAACTGTGCACTCACTAATTGGCGTGCGCCACATCTAGCTCGCTGCCATTCAGGTTGACCTTAGTGGCATGTTATAGGGTGGAATGATGGTCCTATTCTCCGATGTATGTTGCATGAGGTCTTATGACTTAACGCTCCCTAAGCTAGAAGAATGAGGGCGAGATGTAAATACCCAAAGAGGACCGCACAATAAATCACCTTTAACATGAAAGGCTCCCAGCCTGAGCCGTGCAGCAATAGGCTTATATTCACGCTTATAAATATTAAGTATGGTTGAAATAATTTAGACAGATATTTGGATCTGTGCACTGTTGCAAGCTATCTAAAGCTCGAAAAGACAATTTGGAGCCAGCCCTCTTGTCTCATCAATCGAAGTCTTGTTGTGTTAATGAAAATATTAGATTGCAACACATTCTATCCATGTTTTAATCTTGTTCTTAATTAACCAATTCTAACAACTCCTAATTCTAACGTGTGAATAGCAATGTTTGGAGTACTATGCTACACCATCAACTTACCACCAATCACTCAAAACAAAAAAGGTTTAAACCCAAAGGTTTGAAAAATAAACATCATTTGTGACCTCTCAGTGTCTATGAATACAAAAGTAGTCTAGTACTCAATGTACACAAACACACAAACACACGCACACACACACACACACACACACACACACACACACACACACACACACACACACACACACACACACACACACACACACACACACACACACGTCAAGAATTTGTGAATATGCTTTGTGGTTTGCTTTTTTTTTAATATACATCGCTTCCATCCTTCCATCCACTTTTTATGTGACAAAAAAATTCTGAATAAATGTATCGACGGCTGTGTACCCGTGGCAGTGAGGTACTGGACCGCATACTGGTAGTCCATCTTCTTCAGACAGCTGAGCAGGAAGGCCAGGGAACAGGAGCGGTCGGCCAGCCTGGCCAGGAGGTAGCGAGATGGGCTTCCAGTAGGGCTCAGAACCTGTACTGAGCAGCTTGTAAGCTCACTCTCACTGCGGACCATAGAAAACAATCTGCATAAGTCCTATTTACTACATTCAAATCGAACAAGACATGGGGATTCATGAGAAATAACAATTATTTTATTATGTTTATAATCCATATATTAGAAGTACTTATATTATTCTTTACCTGCAGCGGAGTTCAGGATGCTCATTTACAATGTTTGCTAGTTGTCTCCATCCACGGGTGGAGTTGTCCAACATCTCACCCAGCCTACTGAGAGCATCTTCACTTAGAGTCCTCAGGTTTCTGCTCCAGTCTCCCATCTCTCTTCCACTCAATCACGTCTCCAGAGTGATGAATCTCCGTATGAGTC
Organism: Molva molva; assembly: GCA_900323295.1. Taxonomy (NCBI): domain Eukaryota; kingdom Metazoa; phylum Chordata; class Actinopteri; order Gadiformes; family Lotidae; genus Molva; species Molva molva. The sequence continues at coordinate 7,992 of OOFG01111190.1, forward strand.
AGAGGCTATTGGGTACCAGTAGCGCTTTACATCCTTTGATTGACAGTGACGACATGCAACAGTAGACACATTGTTGCAACTAATGTCACTTGTTGATAGTGTGGAAATGGTTGTCAATCGTGCGAGCTCTCTTAATGGTAGTGGTGGTGGTACAAGGCCAGTGTTGTTTGAAAGTAGTATTTTATGGATAATCCCCATGGATATGAGACATTCATCAGACTACACGTAATATGTGAAGCCTCCTTGAGCATATAATCAAATAGTTTAATGTGTTTTCGAAATTAAGTTATTTATATTATGTAGGATATTAAGTATTATTATTTTATCATCATAAATTAGTATATTCATTAATGATACATTTGCTGTTCCCAGCTCATTCTCAACACTGACAGGGTCTGACCGTAGCCTAATATTGTAATTAGAAAATGTATGGCTAGGCTAACTGCACCTGCAGCACATGAGTTGTACCTGACGTCGGATAAGAAGGAAGTATGAATTGATTGCATTTATTTTCATTTATAAGTAGCCTAGCCTATGCGGTTAATATTGAAGCCAGGTCATCCCAAAAAGTATATGTAATTAGAAACTAGATTCGGCGTTAATTTAATTAAATTGGCGTAGGCCAATAATTGAGTGACAAGTAGGGCTAAATATGTTATCGTACTCAGAGCATAGGGCCAAACGCTAAATGGTGACATTAATTAAACAACCTGACGAGGCCATCTGGTAGATTTAAATAAATGCAGAATTGCTTTCAGTAGACTTTATTATCCCGAGGCATTAAACCCGGTCGCATTCAAAAGCTAGTGCTACATTGTTGAAAGGGAAAGTACATTTGACCACGGAGGAGCGAACAAGTAATTACGTACACCGTTTAAAACAATTGGAGTATACCTGTTATACACACTAGGCCGACAATGCTATTCTGGCAATAAAGACAATTTAACTCACCAAATCCGCTATAGCCAATAATATCGGTCCAGGTCCAGTTTCACACATTAGCAAAAGTTTATATAAATTTTACTTCATGCTACTCTGATCATGCATTTCCTTAGGCATAGCACTTCTCATTTCGTTTCCTCAAATATGCCATACCGGTCGTCTACGTGTTTATTTGCATCTACTTTTAGCTCTACCTAACAGTACACTAACCACCAACCCACAACGGACGCATGTCCCCCACACATATTTTCGTAGTCACATAATTGGAGTAGCAGTCACAGCAGTTTATTTTTAAGAAGTCAATCAAACGTAAACAGTGTTTTATTTGTTTTTGATGGCCGTCAACATCTTATATGTCCAATACATAATTATGTATGAAAGAGGGGGAAAAAAGAGGCTTTGCAAAAAACAATTCCAATTTGTCCGATTTTTTGTACAAAATAACAAAGAAACAAAGTAATTGTGTCCGAAATCTACTTAGGTTGACAGAATAGTGAAAGGTCTAAAGAAAACGATTACAAGGTAAAAGACACAGGAGAGAAACCTATAACTTCTTTCCTTTATGCAATCTGTTATGGCGCAAAATGCTTTCTTTTCTCAGACGTTTCCAATATTCCCAACTGTCTGGTTCCCGATCGTGTAAATTCGTCACCGGTCCAAGGTTTATCTGGTATAACCTATGACAGTCAAAACAATTAAACATATGAGTCACATTAAACATTTCACATCACATGTAAACAGTACACTTCAAATCATCTGAAAATTATATTGGTGTTGAGATATAATGTGCATCACTTGTGGAGCAAACCATTTTCCTAAATACAAAGTAAATACTGGGCCAAGAAGAGATTTGCTGTGTGGTATTGAGACATGCCTTTTGATTTCTAGTTAACAGTCATGATTTCTCCTCTCATTCTTGTATAGCTAAAATGGGAAAATGGCTGAACAGATATGTTCAATTACCACTCTGGGTATTCCTCAGGAGACTTCAGCTTAGGGTCTTCTCCTTGCTTAAAGATGTTGACGCCAACAGCATGTGTTGTGAGCCTTGCAGTATCCTTACACACTTCAGGACCTTTCTGTTCCTCTTTCACCATGCCTTTACCTTTCCCTTTGGCCGCTGGAAGGAAGAGGTACAATACATTACCTTGTATCAATGGCACATGACATGAAAATACAGTTTTGGTCAATTCTAATGGTTGACTGTTCAGCAGATTACAAAGTAATACATCACAGTGATCGCAGTTTAGTTAGTCCAAGGATCCCAGGTGGTATTGCATGTTGTTGGTGTCCCGTTGTTTGATATAGATGTCTCAAGCAGAAGACAATATACAACTACATTTCACGGAAAGCAAGACTTGCAGGCTAATTTGTGGGCCTCGTAAAAATATGAAATCGATTATATTGTCAGGTGGTATGGCAACAATTAAATCAATCAGTCGATGTACATAAGAGTGTTCATCGGTGTTCAGGTGCACAGGTATGAGACATGTGTTATCGCTGCAAATGATCTAATTTAAGTACATTGTAAAAGCCCTGTACATCCGTAACAGGTAAAGGCATGCATATATGTAATTTCTTACCAACTTTTTTCGCATAACCGCAGACAGGGATTCTGTGAACAACATTATTAATACAAAGCCCCGTTTTTAGGTGGGTTGGAATACATTTAGCTAACAAAGCTGTCCTGAACAAACTGTACCCTGACATTTTTAAGCTTATTTAAAAACACAGGAGGACACCATGCATTTGTTTGACATTCATTCTTTTTTGCTTCCGGTATATTCTTTTTCGTGAGCTTGAACATTGTTGTCATTATCATTACCGCCTCTTGCTGGACGGGAGGCGCACTCCGCAATCAACCATGTCACGGACGCTACGTCCATACTTTTTACAGTCTATGGTTGCATACGAACGATAAAAACCTGATTTGTTTAACCTTTTATTTTCCGACATCCCAAAGATGTGCAATCTGACATCAGGTACCTCTGCACAGTGTACGTCACTCTAACGTTCACAACATAACCTCGTTCCCAGGCGTTCTCGTGTCCCTACAGAACGCTTGGTACGGTGGCATGCTGAAAATCTGCGTTATTGGCGAGATAGAGGGCGGGACTTTCAGTTACATGTGTTGTGAGGCGAAAGAGAGGGAGGGACTTTCAATAGAGCGATATCTGTTTCATCCGATCCCTTACACGTTCGGATATTGCTTTGTCAAACTAACCCACCAAACACCATATTTATTCTCCTTGTCATTATTGTTGCCATTCTTGTAATTTTCTTAATCTTCTCCCTCAAAGGACTGTCAACTGGCGTACACAGCTAATAGGAAGTGAGACCGGAAATTGCGTTGTTGTAGACCAGGATAACGCTGCAATGCATGATCCCCTCTCAGGCTCGTCACAACATTAACGTGCCCTGTGTTAGTTGTGCTCCTATCCGATAGTCGGCGACCATCGCCAATTTTGCATCGTCATAAAAACAAAGCAGAAGAAAAGTGGTGGCCTAGCTATAGCTGCTCCAACAATGTCTGAATACGCCGCCGTTCAGAAAGGATCGCTGAAATTTAAAGGTTTGGGAGATATTTCTAAAGGGAAAAAGTAAGCAATTTTCTTTTTGGTAATTTACTGCTAGATGTATTTCAAAAGGGAATTGTTTAATAGTAAGCGAGTTGGTGTATCCTGTGTAAAATAGCTAGCTCCGCGGAGGTAACGTTATTGCTAAGCTTCATCGTGTTTAAAGTTAGTATACGTCGTCCGCGTAATGTTTATTAAGCTAAATGAACGACAACAGTATTGCTCTGAGCTAACTCTAGTACAATACATGTCGGAAACAAAAGTATCGTCGGTGTTATCCATGGGAGTGTGCCATGCTTGAAGTGCTGCGTTCATAAACAACCATGTCGGTTTTGTCCCCTATGCATTGGCGTCAGAACGTGACCCCATATTGCGACGTGTTTTCATACATGGTTTATATGGTGCGCAGGGGCACATATGAGGATAGTTCCTCCCTAAAACGAACCATCCATGCTCTGAATTGTCTAAGCAAAGGTTGTTACCACTGAAAATTCGGCTGCGTACGTAGGCCTACCAGATGTTGTCCTCCAGACCTCCATCTAGAAGTTTCCAGGGAGGGATCAGACAATTGTCATTTCAAATAGAGAAAGCTGCTTCTCGGACATACGTGCTGGCCACTATAGACACATGGCAGTGTGTATAACGTTACATTTTGTATTGTTCAAAAACAGTCAGGTCTATAGAGCTAGCTTGGCCAGCGTATACTGTGGGACCATTCGATTCTTAGTCGATGTTTTGAAACTACCACTAGTATTCATTATCACGAGTGATCAAGAGTGGGAGCTGGTACGCCACTGTCTTAATAACCATAGTCCTGTTTTCCAGGAAGAAGAAGAAAGATAAAGAAAAGAAACAACGCCTGGAGGAGCAAATTTTGACGAATCAGTATGACGAAGGGGGGGAGACCCAGAAAGGATACATTGACAAGAGGACACCAGCTCAAATGGCCTTCGATAAGACTCAAGAGAAGAGAGTAAGTGGTAGATTCAGGATTTGCTGGGCATCTGATTAAAGCTTTAAAATGCAGATGTTATTGGCAACAATTATTATTGTTAATAATTTGGATGGATTCAACTTAATGGTGAATATATTCAATATACGAAGAACAATCATACAACTTCTGTTTTTTAAGTTTTAAAAGTGTCGGTCATGTAATGCAACAGAGATTCATGCATTTTACATATGCAATGACCAACTATAGCGGTGTAAGCTCATTTTAAAGTATCAAAAGATCAGCAGATTGTAAGACGTTAGACGAATACATGACTCATTAAGTCTAATAAACGGTGTGTTAAAGGCACTGTAGGCGATGTGGTCGTTTTGGCTAACTCCTCTCTCCACTCCGCTCTCTCCTCCCAACGTCACCACATGAACGCGGGTCTTGCAAGACTCCCGTCTCTTTTTCCTGCCAGCTCTCTTTTCTTCTTAATTTTCTTCAGTCGTTTTTTACGTTTGGTGTTTTTGTTTTTTTCTAAGCCATTCCGGGGCAGTGCTGGAATAGGTAGCTTCGCTTGTTCCGTGATTGTCCGTAAACACTGAATTCCTGCTGCCTGCGTGTGAACGCGCAGAGAGGACCTCCTATTTGTGGAGGCCTCTCTCTTGATTGGATGACGTGGGAACGGGATACCATAAAATTTGTTTTGTGTTTACTGCAGAACGGAGGGACTGAGAGACCCATGATACTGACCAAACACTCTAATCAGTGATGGCTGTCTGAATATAGAGCTATTTAACATTTATTTTAACAAATGATTATTGCTTACAGTGCCTTTAATGATTTTAAGAATATGAAAAATATTGGCAAGTCTGACACCAATGGAAATTGCTTTACCATTACTTACTTATTACTTTCTTGAATGCTTTTGTTATTATTTTTCATGCATACATAGAAAACATTTAAGTATGAATGTTTGCGATGGGGGCGAGGAATATTTCAAAATGCACAGGCATTCATAGTTCTTCTAGATCCACTTCTGAAGCCTACCTTTAACCTTTTTTTCCTACCTTATCTTTCTTTTCAGCAAATGGAAAGGATTCTGAACAAGGCATCCAAAACACATAAACATCGAGTTGAGGTAAGTCTGGAATACTCCTGCCTTCTTTCAATAATAACATTGTTATTGTGTAACAATTGTACACACAAAATGGCAAAACATTTATAGCTATTTCTCTTCTTTTTTTCAGGATTTTAATCGCCATCTGGACAATTTGACTGAGCATTATGATATCCCAAAGGTCAGCTGGACCAAATGAAAAGGAGCAGCGGTTGTTGACTTTTATTTTGAAATTCCAATTGGCATGATAATTTTTTTTTTTTTTAACTCTTCTTTGCTTATTAAATGTATTTCCTGTTGTTTTAATGTCTAGTTTGTATGCGTTTTCTGGGGTAGAATTTGTCAAATTGAAAAGTAAGACTTCTTTCTAGCAAGTTCTTGGTTTGCCTGGTTGTGCAAATCCTCAATATAAATAGTAAATATTGTTCAAAGAGTTTGCTAAACAATGTTTTCATTAAGTTGCTGTATTAATGGTTATATGTGCATAATAATGGTTCAATAAATGCCAATGTCCATAAAATGATGCATATTGTGTTGCTCCATGCATTCTAAATTAAGTAGTGCAAGGTCTTTTCTTCAAATAAATTCTTTGTCAATGATTATTTGGTTGTTTCTGTACATGGCAAACAAGTAATTGAACTGAGTATCCTCTAATCTTGCTCAAAGTAATGACCATTTATTTGTATCTGGTTACAAACACCATTTTGCTAAATCTTCAAAATTGCTTATGTTTAACTGTCGATTCTGGTATACCATAGGGGGTATGGATAATCCAAATAATGTAGTTTAACTTCATTTATAGGACAATTCAAGTTTACATATATGGAATAACGTTACACACTTTAATGTTATTGTTGCTGCAATTTAATGTCATTAGTTGCCTGTGAGCTTAACATGTTGGCCAAATATTGGTATGCTTTGAAACAAAACAGGTGAAATCAAACCTACCCGGTAACAAAACCGTTAACCGTGAATAATTTTTTGGGGGCCATTTATTTTGAAGACCAAGGTCACAGTTTACCGGAAAAGCTAAATTTTTACTGCTGTGTTCACGCGGCCGCTAGTACATCTCGCGGTAACGTTCATACAGCGTAGCGTTAGCTTGTAAGCTAACATCATCGTTTACAGGTTTCGTGTCGGCCTGAAAACATCAATCCAGAAAGACACAGAACCGCATACAAATATCCAACCATTTAAAGGCTGCAAAACGGAATAAGAGGATGCCACACAATTTCCAACCCGGAGATTTGGTCTTCGCTAAAATGAAGGGGTACCCCCATTGGCCAGCCAGGGTAAGCAAGTACAGCAGCAACCCGGAGTGGTGAAGGGGTGGGCGGACGATGAAGCTCTTGTGCATGGGACGCTGGAGAAGGTTCTATGAGTATTCCTGGGAATGTCTGCCATGTACACCGCAACATGACCCTATTCAATTAAGTGATAATATGTTGCACTTTGTTTTAGAACTATACGTGTCATTACCCTTATTTGGAGAAGATGCACTTGGCCTTATCTAAACACAAATGTGCATTTACAAGCTAATATTACTTTGGAAATGAAGGTTCGCTTGTGCATGCATATGCCAAATGTCACGTTTAAGGTAATATATTATCAGTATTCATCGTTAGTCCACTATACATAAAACATAGTTTACTTGTCTGTGATGGAGTTGTTGTGATTGTGATTGCCCCCCTACTTAAAATATCTTGAATATGCATAGTAAGTAGGATGTAGTTAAGACCGCGAAGACCAAAGCCAATTAAGAATTATATCTGTGTTGTCTAATTCTTGAATGCTCACAGATTGAAGATGTGGCAGATGGGGCAGTAAAACCACCACCAAATAAAATTCCCATATTCTTCTTTGGTACACATGAAACGTGAGTACAGCATGATCACTAACCAGTTACAATGATCAACTTTCTATTGCATACTATTTGAAGGTGTTGATTAATGATGTGTAAGAATCTATCATTATAATCATGGAGGGTACTTTACTAGAACTGGTATGCGCTTGTATGACCTATTATTGAATAACTCAAATCAACCTCAATCTCCTCGTAATTATTTGATTCTAGATACATCAAAATATGAAAATTTTGTGTAAATACAATGCCAAATTAACCCTAACCCTAATGAGCTGCTATAGTCTCCACTTGTTCTGCAGGTCTTCTTTAATAACTCTGTCTTCCATAATTATAAGCAAATTCTCTTGTGCAATCATCAATTTATCTAAATTATCTTTTCCTTAATTGTTGCATAGTGCATTCCTTGCACCGAAGGATCTTTTTGCATATGAAAAGTGCAAAGAGCGCTATGGGAAGCCCAATAAAAGAAAAGGATTCAATGAAGGCTTATGGGAAATCCAGAACAATCCACATGCCTCTTACAGTGCCCCACCTGCAGTAAGTAAATCAGAAATTCTACATTTAAATGTAAAAGAAAGATGGCTCTGATAATTGGGGTAGTATAACCCTGTAAATATAAACATAACGATAACAAAAGGCTAAGAGAGAATGCCAGAGTAATCAAATGCACCACAAACAATTATATAGTAAACATGCTTTTCTCTTTTCATCTCATCCACATGATTGTTCCTCTGCAGCCAGCTAGCTCGTCTGACAGTGAGGGCAACGATGGAGATGGAGGAGGAGGAGGAGGTGGAGGAGGAGGAGGAGGAGGAAGTGATGAGGAAGACGACGACGATAAAGAAGCGGCGGTCCCTCAGAAAGTGGAGTCAGGGAGCGAGGTGGACTCTGACTCTGGAAGCGAAGACAGGGGAAGGGCAGGTCCTGTGAAGAGAAAGCCTCCTGCCACTAAGGTAATTGTTGGATCCATTATTTTCCGGGGTCCTTGAATCCTCATTAGAATCGAGAAGAAACTAGTTTTTTTTATTTATTATTATACTTCAAAAGTACAGAATATCATATTAACTGGTAGTGGCAGCGTCCAAATCGTCACAACTTTAACCATTTATATCCTCAAAGGTATAACAACTACATATATTTAAAAATGTTTTTCTTGTTTATGGTCTTATCTGCTTAAATGGGTTCAGGGTTTTTGATGGCACTTCAGAAAGGTTTTATATATTTTCAATATTTGATATTTATTAGATCATTTTTAAAGTTCAACCGACAGTGGTACAATATCAACACAACCCTTGAAAATGTTTAATCTCACCTCATGGTGGGTTTCTCCCCCTACAGCGCCCCCCACCTCCAAAAAAGGCCCGGGGTTCGTCCAGCGACCGGGACGTAGCAGAGGAGAGTGGATCCCCCTCAGAGCCAGAACCCTCACCTTCAGAGTCCGAATCTGGCAAGAACAGTGACCAGG
>OOFG01111193.1:11237-28981 GCA_900323295.1 Molva molva
GTGGCTCACCATGTAGAGCACGTACCGTTAAGGCTTAGTCCTTACCGCAGCGACCTGGGTTCGATTCCTGCCCGTGGTCCTTTGCTGCATGTCTTCCCCACTCTCTCCCATACCTTCCTGTCTATCTCACACAATCATAAAGCATTAAAAATGCATGAATAAATCTTTAAAAAAAAAAGTATCTGGTTGTACATGGTTGTAATGTATAATGTAAGGGAATACACAGGCTGCAATATACCAAAATAATGTTAAATCAGTTTTACCCATCAGGTTCTCCAAGAAGTGTAAAACTGCTGAAGGATCTTTGTTTCTATCAACGTATTTTTATGCACATTTGATCGGATGAGAGGTGGTAGTGGTGATGACTAATAAGCAAATTCTTTTTTTTATATGGCTTTACAAGATCTCCATTATCACAATGTAAAAACTGTTTAATCAAAACCAACATATGTAACAGGTTTCGAAACATGGGAAGTAGAGTCCCTGGTCACCCAAATTTGCAAGTTGCTTTAACATAGGTTTGCTTTGGTCTTTTTAACATTCACTGTGCATAGTCAAAGTAATAAATGTTTTCCAGCCAATCTGTAGATAAATGCATGTTAAAAAACAGCTTTTCTGTACTGTAACTGGATGTTATTAAGGCAGGATATCTACAATCATCTTATTCACCCTCTGTTATCTTTAGGGGAAGTGGGGTACAGCTTCACCCCCTCTCTGTAAGGCAATCTCCCCTTACGTCAGGGGGAGCTATCTGCATCCTGCATTCTCGCCCAGCGGATATCTTTATGAGGGGTCACTGTTTTCTTGTGACCAGTTTACGTCAGGTAAAAAGGTCAACAGGACAAAGGGGGCTAGATAACACTAGTTAATAGAAAACAAGCTTAAATGATTAAAAGAAAATTTTTCCATTACACCAATCACAAACATTAGCCTACTTGTCCTGGTCCCACATCCATTACATGAGATGCCAAATTAAACAGCTGGCTTTTCACAGAGGCGTCATAAATAGATAAACACAGGTGTCACTCATAACACATATTTTGGGTCTGCTTTCTTTATGTACCAAGGCACAGGTAGTAGGCTTAACAAGGAAAGTATATGTGATTCAATTGCATTATAAATTATTATCAGGGACAATATAGAATTCTATATAAAAACACTGTCACTCGTTTGCCCAACGGTTCAACCCAGTTGGGCCTTGTAAATGTCAATCCAACTGCTCATACCATATCACTGCCACGACCGGTAAATCGCGGAATTTTATCATAGTAAATATGCATTTTATCATAGTAAATATAATTTTTTCTTTATCAAACTTTGATGGATGACAAACAACATTAACTTTGAATCTATGAACATCCTTGCCAACCCTCTTTTTATCTGCCACCTCTATCTACGAGGCTGGTTAACAGGGATTGTCATAGTTCGATATGAAGTTACTATCCAATCAAAACGCAATGCAAAGAGACTGGGATGGTTGTCCGTAGGCTTACAGTTTGAAGTTACGTTACTGATTCAATCATAACGCAACGCGTTGAGACAGCTGCATGTTGTGATTGACCATCTGTAAGGCAGCACTCTATCAGGTGTATGAGCTAAGGAAAAATATATATTTTGTCATAAACAGTTGTTTTTTTTAAGTCTGCGGAACAGATCTAGTTTCTGGTGGAGGACACCCAGAGTCCCCTGTTTCGGAAAATCTCCCTATTTCTGAGGGTTCAAGGTTGGCAAGTATGTCTATGAACACATTTCCCTGCTTGGATTTGGGTGACAAGGGACTTCAAAGGACCATAAAAGTCTGTGAGATCTGTTCCCAATACCTAGAGCATTAAGCGTGAGCATGCTTTCACCACAAATGTAAACAATTATACAATTAAATGTGCAGTGTGTCATTGCAATTTGTTTGACATATTCCATCTAGGACAGACAAGACTTCTAAATGCAAAGTAGCACACATTTGTAGAATAAAATAGTATTTAATGTATGCAATCAAGAGTCTCCTCTCTAGTAGAGTGAGGCCCGATCATAGTGTTACAGAACCTTTAACAGTTTCACGCCCTCGCAGGAACGCTACGTCATTCTTCAAAGAGAGCAAAGTCAACCCTTCGGTTCAGACGAAGCTCCACAACTTCCACACACACCGTGATGTTATATTCATGTGACCGAGAAGCTTAACCCTCTCTCGGACGCCACCTCATATAGCCAGTGAGGACAAGCATTCTTTAACACATCAATATTTTGGAGACATTAGTTTTTTAGGTTGATTCCATGTCCGATAACTAAAAGTAAGCTATCACTCTTTCGGAGTAAGTTGGTATGCAAAATGAGACTGTTGCGATACATCTGACAAAGGTACATGATTCTGATTGGTTAAACAGATTTATTCGCAGGCCAGAGCATTGAAAAATCGACCATGGTGTGATTAAAATGAATGTTGCTTTTTTGCATTGCTTTTTTGCATGTAAGGCTACCGTAGTCGTTGGAAAGGGAGGGGTAAGCGGGGGGAATTCTTTTTTTGCATGTTTTGGCTGGTTAGTCTTTCTCAGCTTATTTAACTTATTTAGCCTATTTTAACTGACCTGGCCACAAATGACCTTTAAGCCCCAATTCATTTGTTGTTTGACTCATGACCACAGACACAGACATGTATCTGCCTGGGCACTTTGGATAAAAGTGTCTTGCGAAATGAAAACATTTTGTACTAAATATTTTCTGTGTGTACATGTAGTTTATAGTGGGGGCATGTGATCTACATCACAGAGGTGGCAGATAACTTTATTGGTACTCCTACGCATAGGCATGATGAAAATGGAGGTGCCAATGCTTGCTATAGTGTTAATGTGATCATCAGGAGCATTACATTTACATTCATAACTTTTGTTTTGTTTCAATGTTTTTTGTCATGTTTCCATGTTTATCCTTTTTCTTAACTGATTGTCAGACAGCAAAATTGGTGTTCCAGCTCAGGCAGAAGTGGCACAGCATGTTTCTCCGAAGAATGCGATCCCCATCAAAACCCTTGTCACAGCAAGATGAAGCCACAATCTGTGCCCTGGTCTCTGTACGTCTGCCTTCAAATTGCTCCTAAAAACTGAACCGCAATGCAATAAATGGTTTTAGTGTCATTTGAATGTCACAATCTGAGCAATCTCAAAAACCCTGTGTGCAGGTGGTGAAACTAAACATATATATTTTTCATCTCAGGTCCTTATAGCAGAGGAACAAGCAGTAGGCTTGCTTCAGCCAGCTGGTATTGGTCAGCGGCCCTGGCCCATGCTGTCTGAGGGATCTCAGGAGATATCATCCTGGAGAAATAGTAGCAGTAGAACCACTTTACCCACCCAAGATGCGTCTCCTGTCTGTACTCCAGATGGTGTCATAACTGGTATGTTTATTTAAAGACCCACCAAGGAAATATTCAATTTGTACACAAATAATTATGTATGATGCAGTTTCCATGTCTGCATGCCTTTCTGTTTACATGTAATAACAGGTATGTTGTGTGCTTTATAAATTTTAGAATAAAGAAGACGACAAAGAAGGCAAGATAACTGAAGAATGGCACTGAATCTCTTTGTGAATGAATTGGCAAAGATTGTTTTTACAATTGCAATTATATTTTTACTCTAATTCCAATATCCGGTGGAAATCTATTAACTATGTTAGATATAACTAATATTGAATGGTTAATGACCCCATGACCCATTACTCTCATTTGATTACAAAAACAGTGTTGATATTTTTTTGGATTTAGAAGTTGAAGTTTAACTGTACTTCTTAAATAATAACAATGTTTTAGCTTTGATTAAGATTAACAGGCATCTTATGTAGCTTGTATTAAGTTCAATACTTAAAAGTTTCTGCTTGATATTTTCTAAGTTGTGTTATTTTCCTAGCCCAAAACTGTTATTTGATTTTTAATTAATTAATAATCTACTTAAAAATGCATTCTGGATCTGTTTAATTAATTGATTTCTTCAAACACAAGTTGTCTTATTTGAACTATTCAAACCTTTAAAAACGGTTAACAATAAATCACTGTTTCATGTTGGTGGCCTCACTGTACTTAAACCAGGATTAACTTTAGTGAAAGCTATGCTGCCAAAATTTCTTTATATATATATATATATATATATAGATATATTTGTCATTTTACAATAATAGTGAAGCCGCCCCAGAACAGACAAAGAAAATAAATTAAAATAGAACTAAAGAACTAAAAATGAACCTAGGTGAAGAAATAATAATGACACATAAAAATATACAAGATAGAAAGACAGTCAGACAAATAGACTGACTAGACTGATTAACCAACAAACTGATAAACAAATGCACATGCACACATTCTCACACAGAGGCTTGACAGCTAATTGGACGGCAGCAACAAAGTCAAAATTACATCAGATTTGCTAATGGAGGGGACTACAGAGTTGTGTTAGCAATTAAACACAGAAAAAGATAATAAAAGTAACAATAATAATCAAAGATAATGAGGGATCATAAGAGAATAGGGAAAATAAGTTGTAATAAGGTAAGAATAGATTGGGGCGTTATATTTGTGCATTTATAAGTGCATCGGTGTCAGTGTGTATATAAGTTTCTGTATGTGTGTACAGTATCTGTACATGCATATTTAGGAGTGTTGGCTCACAGGCAAATTTAGAAAGGAAATAATTAGTTTCCAGATCTGCAAAAAGTATTTTGACTGTTTCTTTTTAAAGAGCCAGTAATTTTTTCGTGTGATGTGTGCTGTTGATTAATTTAGTCCGTAATGATGTACTTAGTTTATGTTTTCCTGTTCATGAGTATTGTTTTCTTGGTGATGGCAAGTAAGTTTTGAGTCATGATATTGTGAGTGGTTAGATCTCTGAACTTTGGGGACAGTGGGATGGTGCAGTCCAGAACCAAGGACATGGTGTGGGTGATGTTTCCCAGAATTACCAGTGGACAGTGCCATTTAGCATGTGTATAGATGTCTACGGTATTCAGTAAGCAGTGAGAACATATGTCAGAGATATTGAAGCCCATTTTGTGCATTTTATGTTGAGTGAGATGTGCTCTGTGTATTACTTTATATTGTATTAACTGTAGATTTGTAGATGAAGTCATGGTGAAAGTGTTGGAGTAGATTTGTTCTCAGAAGCTGGAATCAGTAGAAATAGATTAGTCACAATCTCATTTGTTTTATGGTATGGCAATGGTTGGATCTATTGCAGACAGGAGTTTATAAGTTTTGAGTGCTTTTTTTTGGAATCTGATAAAAGTAAAGGAGGTTGTTGGAGATATTTAATGAAATATTGATTTTAGTTTTTAGCACATTTTTGATTTGTATGTATAGTAGAAATTGCTCTCACCCGAGGCCAAACCTCGAGGTCAATTTTTGAAAGCTGAGGAGAGTTATTAAAAATGTGAGGGAAATGGGAAATTCCTTTTTTATTCCAGATTTTATTTCTGATTGGTGCTTCATTGACAAGGAATAGGGTGTCATATCAAAATTTTTCATTGCATTTATATTCCACCAGGCTTTTAGAGTTGTTGAGATTACCTTTTATGGTTTTGCTCTGAAAGGGAAGGTCTATGTCATTGTCTCTGAATTCTGATGATCTATTTCAAGCCACATGGGTTTGGCATTGACTTTTGTTGATCCATTTTGTAATGTACTGTAGTTTGTTTGCTAAATAGTAATGCTGAAAATGAGGGGCCACTAAGCCTCCATTGGATTTAACATTTTAAATGGTGGTCAGTTTTTTGCAGGGGGGCTTATTTTTCAGATAGAATTTTGATATTTTTGGGTCAAGGTTGGAAAATCATTTTGTGTTAGGTTGGGCAAGAGTTATTGTAGTGATAAACAGGTCACTCATTTCGGGTGAGGACATTCGTCCCATAAGGGAAAGAGGGAGATCTTTGCAGCCAGATCTTTCAAAGTTATCTTCTATTGTTTTTAATTAGCGAGTTGAATTGAGCTGAAAAAACCCTGCTAGCCTGGGGTATATGTTAATTACAATGTATCTGATGTTGCCAGTGGTAAGGGGTGTTGAGATTTTGTTCTGGACTGCATCAGTCCACCTGGCTTTGTTAAGGGGTACAATTGTTGATTTTGTCCAGTTGACAGAGGTCTGAAAATGAATTGAAGAGTTTGAAAGTTATTGAAGTGATATAACACTTCAACAATGCAGATGATGACTATAATGTCTGTCATCTGCCTAAAGACTGATTTTATGGCTTGAGTTCAGGGTTGAGATTCCACTGATCTTCTCATTTTGTCGAATAGCAGTAGATGGTAGTTCTATAAAGATTGCAAAGAGAGTGAGCATCCTGGTCTGGTTCCCCGTCTCAGTGTGGAGGGTTGAGAAGTGATACCGTTAGTTGTGACTAGCCATAGGTGATTTGTAAAGTGTCCTTATCCAGTGTACTATTGATACTCTAAAGTCGAACTTAACCAATGTGGTGAATAAAAAATGTCCAATTTACTTTATCGAACGATTTTCCTGCATCTAGAGAGAGAGGTGTTTTTTGTTTTGTTAGAAAATATAGATCAGATTGAACAGGCGTTGTGTGTCAATTCGGGTGTTGAGCGCTTTGCTGATGATTTTCAGGTCTCTGTTAATGAGTAATATTGAGCGATAACTAGAGCAGAGGAGAGGTCTGTGTTAGGCTTAGGTAGTACTGAGATCAAAGCTGTGTTCATGTGGGGTGATATATATGAGGTTGTTTTGATTTCTTAAACTGTTCAGATGAAAAGCAGTAAAATAATATGCCAAAAGGTGATCCATCTAAAGTACATTTTTCATTCCTGAGTGTGGCAGCTAATGCCACCATTAGTAGGCTGTCATCTATCAGCGACCCTTGTCATTGTGGTCACGATGAGTCGCCAAAGCGAGGGAGGAAGTTGTCGAATATCCGCTCGGTTGCAGCTTTCCCGATTTTGTTTCTTCCGGGGTAGGGGTAATGTGGTGAGCGAGCTGAGAGATTAGATGGCAATGAGCCAGAGACTAGTGTCTCCTGGGGAGTTACTACAGCAAACCCAACCTCGTTAAGACCTGTTTCCTTGTTGCGAGAGGCGGAGCCGTCCACAAACAGTTCCACTTCCGGGTTGGAAAGGGGAACCTCCTTCAGGTCCAATCTAGGGGAGCAAACTTATGTTACAGCAGTGAGACAATCATGGTGTTCTTCACCATCTCCTTCTGTGGGAAGCAATGTAGCAGGGTTTAGCACATTGCAACGCTTTACAGTGATGTTAGGCATTTCAAGCAGGCATGTGTTGTAGCGCAGCCATCGTGCAGTGGAGAGGTGACAGGTTTTCTGATCTAATAGTAATAGGGACACAGCATGGGGAACGAGCAGGGTAAGATCTGTATAACCTACAAAGTCCCTGGAGCTGTGCACTGCCTTCTCTGCAGCTGCCACTGCGTGTAAGCACATAGGCAAGCCTATGGCCACTGGATCTAATCTGGTTTAGAAATACGCTACTGGTCGTTGTCTGCCCCCATGCTCCTGGAGCAGTACTTATGTCATGTAGCCATTACGTTCGCCAACAGTCTGAGTAAAAGGTCGGGTCGGGTCTGGTAGACCAAGAGTCGGGGCCTGCTGTAAGGCCCTCTTCAGCCCACAGAACGCTTCTTCTGCCTCTGGAGTCCAAACCAACTTGGAGCTAGGTGTCACCCCTGACCAGTGAGCGATTGCGCTCAGGGGTCCTTCTAATGCTGAGTAATTAGGGATGAACGTTCTGCAGTAAGATGTGGACCTTAAAAATGACTAACTGCTTAACTGTAATGGGTTTGGGAATAGTCCTTATGGCCTCTACCCTCTTTTCAGAGTCTTACCCTCTGGAGTGATCTGATGGCCTAAAAAACTCATTGTGTGCACCATTGCAATTTGGATGCACTGGCCTTGTGGCCTTGTCTATGTAAATGTTGTAGTAAATCTACCGTGGCCTTCTCGCACTGTTCACGTGTGGGCGCGGCTATCATTAGATCATCTACGTATTGTAGTGGGACACAGCCATCCGGCAGTGTCTAGCGCCACTGTTCTTCTGGCCTGCCCTAACATGTTACATTGTTGCCTATAAATAGATGGCCCATGCAGTGAGTGGTGTACCTCTACCCCTGGAGTGGGCGTCCTTTCCCAGCCCACGCGCCCCTGGCACTCCTTAACCCACGGTCCGAGATCCCGCCACTGATCCGAGTGACCTTTGGCGAGTGACACGTAGGGAATGGAACCTGGAACACGGAAGGGGAAAGGCTGGGGGACACTCCCCCCAGAGCACCACTCTTGTCGGTTTAACCAACGCAGAGCACCCGTGTTCGGCCTCCGTCCCTGTAAAGAGACGGAGACCGCACACCTGTGCCCCGTCCAATACATTTCATCCAACATCAATCTTTCATCCAATTCTTCCTTCTCAAACCATTTATTTTCGAATTCCTTATCTGACCCTTCATGTGTGTGTGCTGTGCAGTGTAAATCTGTTTCTAACATGTAGTTAGTGCCTGAACCCTTAGTGCTTGTGCATGCTTGTTCAACTAAGGTTTTATTGATGGAGTGGACGGCGGTTGGGACAAGGTCCCATTGATAAATATACAGTGGTGTGCCTTGTTTCACCATAGTGTGGTGTTTTTGCCAATCAGAGTACCTTTGGATGATTAGTCCATCTGGTGTTGATACCAGACAGATGCCCAATTTACACATTAAATCGCGTCCCATCAAATTGACGGTACAGTGAGGTGAATACAGGAAACTGTGTTTAAGAGATCCACTGTCATCATCCTCACATGCCAATGGTGACGTATAACATTATTTTACAGCATTACCCGACGCGGTAATTGTGACAGTGCTGCGACCACTCATTTTAGGCGTGGTTGGCAGCACGCCAGACATTATTACTGACTCGGTGGCCCCGGAGTCCACTAAGAATTCTACACACTGTTTGTCAATCATTAGAGAAAACTTAGGCATTCTACGCCATGGAATAACATCAAACTTTGCATATGTGCCTGTCAGCGGTGTAAGCGTGTTTTCTATTTCTACAATTATGTTTGTAATTATTTGTGAGTGTGTGGTGTGACACTTCCCTTATCACCGTCGCTGCCGTCCTCGTCATTGCTCGTCACTACACCAAGGGTCCCTCCATCGCCGTCCTGCACCCCTCCATCACCCAGTCAGTCCGACTTGGTGACATCATCTCTGCCCCTGCCCCCACCACGGGGCCTCTTTCCTTCTGGCCCATCCCGGGACCAATGTCCTTTCTTGCCAAAGTTGAAGCACTCGTCTGGTCCCGCCCTCCCGTCATCTCCACCATCATCTCTGCCACCGTTGTTGTGGCCACCACCGTTGTTGTGGCCTCTACCTCGGCCTCGTCTGTCTCGTCCTCCTCCCCCACGGTTGTCTTCGCCATGGAACAAGGCGAGACATTGCTTCTTTCATGTCAGTCACTGTCCATGTTCTGTCCACCAGCATGCTGTTGCCGTCTTGTCAAGCAACCTGAATCATTGGTGCGAGAACATGTCCTTCATCGTATTCCCCGGGGTGGAGGAGACCTCCACTACAGGCCTCCTTCGCCTCCTGCTCCTTCTTTCGTCAGCCAGCGGCATGTTGCATGGCCTGTCTGGTGGTATGAGCTGGGGGATCGTCAAAGGGGTCGTTGAGGTCCCGTCAGCATATGGAGGTGGTGCAGACGGGGCTGGTGCCACCTGAAGAATGGGTGGCGCGTGCGGTGGAGGTGGTGGGATGACCAGCTGGAGGGGCTGAAACAGGTTGGGGTTGTCGTCTGGGAGGGGCGCAGTCCAGGTCCGGACTTCACCTAAAGCATTGAGGAACAGAGAGAACAGAATCGGCAGTTACCCGTCCTCTCAAAGTTTTTTGAGACTTTTTTTTTTTTGTAACCTTTCTTTTAGTTTAGCTAATAACTAAAACTTCCTATCTTTGGGAATCCAAATTCCCGGACCCATTTTTCGACTTGTTTTATGTTTAAAACTCCCTACTCCATAATTTGTTTTCATATATATCATGTTGGGAGACATCTCCATCGTCTCCCCAATTTTGATTTGTTAACCCATGGTTATTGTATTTATTTAATTATTATTATTTATTTTATTAATTTCTATCAATTCCCTCGACTGGTTTTGTTCAGGACCGTATTTGTAGCTAGCTTTTCTTCTGCGTCCTCGACGCCGGTTAAGTAAATGCCCGTCGACAATACTCCCGGTTTCTACTGCTAAACCTTGGTTGAAAAATACCTTGTACGATTTAGATGTCCTTGACATCTGACGTCCTTCACGTCCTTGAATAGCATCCGTCTTACAAAACCCAGTCGTTCCAATCTAATTTCCCTTAACCAAATTATTTAATACTTTTAATGTCAAAACACGTTCAGAATTATCTCACTGTTCGTTTTAGATGATTCCAGCGCCAGGCCCGCGAACCCCGGTCGGTCCCGACTCCTCCTCTCCACTCGTCTGACGAGGAGGGTTGAGGCCCAATGGGGATGGCCAATCAGCCGGGTCCTCCACGAGGTCCGCTCGGGCCGCTCGAGGAATCCTGTTCGTGACGCCAAGTTTGTGGTGGTAATTCTTTGAACTGTATTGACAACGCGACTCAGAATAAACTTGAGTTTATTGTAATAAAGGGTAAAAATAGAATAAGATAAAAGTAGTCTCTGCGCAGACAAGCATACAAAGGTTGAAGCGCTGTAGTGAGCCCCGAACAGTGGGCACACTCCAGTGTTAAAGCAGGAAAACGTCGTTAAGGGCACAGCTGCAGATAGGGATGCTAGGTAGCTCGTGGTATTGCTGCGTCTGATTCAGCCGAGGCTGTCAAAGTCCCCCTCAAGGGCGATAAGCGCGGTACAAACAGTGAAATGGTTACTATAGATAATAACTAAGGGGCAGCGGCGTAGGCAGTAATGGGCCTGGGCGGCACTGGCCCACCCACATTACTCACTGGCCCACCCAGCCAAGTTTGATCAAAATATGTTTTGTTACAAAAAATATAAAAATGTATGTAAGAAAATAAATAAATATAAACTTGATTGTTTACTTGTGTGTGTTTAATTTGTCTTATGATTAAAACGGAATTGGTTGCTATGGTTACGACCGCCAAATTCAGTACAGCTAGCTGGGTTTCAGCCGATTTAACCTTACCGCAACAATGGCTAAACAAAGTAATTTAATGCATTATTTTAAAAAAGCACGTCGTGAGGAAGAAGACACGCCACTGCCTCATCGACCGAGTCCACCCAGCCCAGTTCAGAGTCAGACTCGGACTCATTAGCCCACAAGAAGGTTAGTCCGGCCCCGGCCGCTTGCTCCCCGGCGCCAGTGCTCTCTCGCGGTTAGCGTGACGCGGGTTCACCCGCCGATTTATCTGTGATAGATGAACCACCTTCACAGCCAAATTTGAAGGTATTTCCCTGCACTGTCAAGAATGGAAAATCAAGGTGCTTCTTATCAAAGTGGTATGGACATTTTTCTTGGTTGGAATACAGTGTAAATAAGGATGTGCTTTTCTGTAAAATGTGCAGGCAACAATGGCTGTAATGAATGCACGAGGGATATGTTACATGTGCGATTTCTGTCTGATGTATGCTACAGTATGTCATGCAGTAGGTTAACACCTTCCCTGCTGTTTGGGTTTATGTTTAGTTGCCACTTTGTGCAATAAAATGGTTAATTAACAGTGCCATGCGCTGTAAGTCCTTTTTTCTGGGAAAAGATGGCCCACCCAATTTTGTACTGGCCCACCCAAAATACAATTTCTGCCTACGCTACTGCTAAGGGGTCAAAGTGTCTTAGTGTCTTGTGAACAACATGTCTTATGGAAATTTCCATTACAAAGGAGAGAAGCTCCAGTGCAGTCATGTCATCCAAGGGCAGGCTTGGCAAGTTGCTGATTCCAAGAGCCAGTTCCTTTCCATCAATATCATCTTCATCTCCAGTGCTTAATGTGCAGCAGAGCTCGTCACACTGGTTGGACAATGCCTCACCATCCAATTTTTTGAAGTTAAGCAGCACTCCAAATCTGGTTCTCACTTCTCCCAGTGTTTCAAACCTTTCCTTTAATGACTCAATGGTGGTGTCTACAATCACATTAAAGAATGCAATTTCTAGCCTCTTCATGGCATCTCCGATAGGCTCGTCTGGGGCTTCATAGGTAAAGTGTTTCCTTGTGCTTCCAAGCCTCTTCTCTTTAAGCACAGCCTCCACATTCATCTCCTCACATATGTCTTTAGCAGAGGCCTGAGTTGCAGCATAGCCTGTGTCTCTGTATCTTGTCAGTGAGGTTTTTGCCTTCATGAGGAGGTCAACTGCCACATCAAGCTGCATTGTGGCAGACTGCAGGAGCTTGCTCACATGGTTTACTTGGTTGAGGATATCATACCATACCACTGTGCAAATGTGAAAGCGGTATGACCCAACCTCCTCTGCCAAAGCTTGAGCTTCAACCTTGGTCAGGGCATCTGTGGCTTTGTCCCTGACCTCCAACAGTGCCTCCCTTATGTTAGGACCCTGGTACCGCACAGCCTCTATGCTGTTGACACGGCTCTCCCAGCCTCGTTTCACTCCAGGATTTCAGTGTCAGAGTCACATGGTCCTTCAAGATTGCCCATCTTTGTGGTGCTGCTGAGAACAGATTGTACAGTTTCTGTACATTGCCAAAGTAGCTGATGGCATCTGCGGACACTTACACACCCACATGGAACATCAAGTGCGCAAGCATTTTTCTCCAGCAGCCTTGCTTGAACACCTTTGTTCCTCCCCTTCATATTGGCCCCATTGTCGTACGACTGTCCTCTGTAGTCGTCAAAACGAATATTCAGCTCCTCAAGCCTGTTCAGAATCAAGATGATAAACCAAGACCTGTTGTTTGGGAAGCCACAAGAAATCCTAGAAAGTGTTCTTTGATTTCTGGAAAAAAAATCTAAAGAAATTCAAAAAGAAAAAGAAAAAAGGCTAAAATGGCAGCTTCGGGGGCCTTATGCAACCGCATAGTCCGCATATAGCAAGAAACGGCCTTGATTCTTGGATTTGCACATGCGCATTACTTCTATGATCCGGTACGTACGATCTGTATCTGTGAGTGGAACGTTCATTTCGTTCATTTGTTCTTGGATTTGCACATGCGCATTACTTCTATGATCCGGTACGTACGATCCGTATCTGAGAGTGGATTGTTCATTTCGTTCTTGGTTTCGTGCATGCTCATTTCTTTATAGGGACCCTTTTTCTATGTGGTATTTAAGAGTGTGTACTAAAGTAGATCCTCAGACACATTGTTTCTTCATGTGCCAAAATAAACCTAATTATGATTGATTGTGATTGATTATAAAAATGAGAAGGTTGGCTATATCGTGTACTGTTTGTCTACACAGTACACGAGCATGTCTGCTTAAAAACTCAATTTAACGTAGCCCCCTACTTCTTCATTGTGTTACAGTATATCACCCTGTATATGTGCAAGTGCATTAGACTACCGTATATGACATGCATTATTTCTATGATCCGGTACGTACGATCCGTATCTGCGAGTGGATCGTTCATCTCGTTGTCTCGTTCTTCGATTTGCGCATGCGCAAATGAACAATCCGACTCGAAAAGATTTGTTCATTTGAATGAACGAGATTCGAAGATCCGAGTCATATCAGGTCAGGATCTTACAAAGAACTTCTACTGTAGTTATTAGTGTCGTGTGCCTATTCTATTATTAGGCGGTATGTATGACATTTTGTGTAAAAAAGTTAATGGAACATTCCAACCACCCCCGCTAGTGAACACAGTGGTTCACCCCAAGAGAGTGATCAGAGTTTGGAGAAGTTGGGAGGGTTCTCACTGCAGAGCCAGTGGGTGGAGCTTGACCTAGTCCAGCTCCACCTCTAGGTCCAGCCACACCCCCGGCTCAGGTCCAGCTCAGTAGCATCTAGCTATAGTCCCGGAGAGCCAAGTTGTGCTCACTGCAGAGCCAAATTGGGCGGAACTTGACCTAGTCCAGCTCCACCTCCCTTGACCTAGTCCAGCTGATTGGGTTTTACGCTAGTCAATCAACCCAGTTATGGTTAGGGTTATGGTAAGGTTTACGGATTAAGGTTATGGTTAGGTTAAGTGTCAGTGAACCCACTGTTTCAGCTGGAATTCGAACACTGAGATTTAAAAAAATGTGTTTTGGGCTGAAAGTTCTAGGAAGAAGGGGGGGCTTTTTAGGACCCATGGCAACCCATTTTAATACTGTCGTTATGTATGAGCGTTATATTGAGCAAGGTTTTATATGAAATGCGCCTCAGTCAACCCCTGCCCAAACAGCTCGCTTTTCAGGGCTATAGCTAGATGCTACTTGAACTTGTGCTACCATGTTGTATGAGTGAGTTTGGGTGCGGCTGGACCTAGAGGTGGAGCTGTACTAGGTCAAGCTCCACCCATTGGCTCTGCAGTGAGTAGCCTCTCTGGAGAGCGAGCTCTGTCTGGGCAGCGGTTGACTGCGGCATCCAAGAGAGTGTTAAGCTTCTCTCAGACACTTATATAGTACAACGCAAAGGTGTGTGGGGATGTGCGGATGTTTGGAGCTCGTTCTGGACAGCTGTTTATTTTGATGATCGCTACCGAGAAAAGGTTAGGCTTCCCGGACACGTATAGTATAACTAGGGCCGTTTCTTGCTATATGAGGACTGTGCTGTTGCATAGGTACACAAGGGGGCCCTAAAACTTCCATTTCCTTTTTTTGTATTATCAACATTCAAAATAAACATTTTGTCTCATTTATGTGCGTATGGAAATGTTATAATGCAGATTCTTTCATTTTTTTTATTTTACATTTTTCAGAAGTTCTTGATGTAGGGGAGCCCCAGTTTTTCTCATTAATCATTTTATGTGGGTTTAAATTGCTGGGGTCAACTTGAGATGCTTGGTTTGAATTTGAAAGAAGAAATATGTTAGGAGATTACGGAGGCTCTTAAATCTCTTCGAGATGTAAATCAGCCATGATTTTTGTTCAACTCAACCCCTCTCGCGGTGTAGGCGCGTTCTGGAATTTGGCAGTTGGCGAGCCATTGACATCCATTCTATACCAAACAAGTGTTTAGCAGCTCCCATAGCTGATTCCTTTTTTTTGCAAGTGCATACAAGATGCCCAGGTAGTTTTCTCCAATAGTGCCTACAAACCAACAAATCCACATGTTCGATTGTGTTTTACAAGCCACTATGCATGCTCACAGACTGAGAGGCATGCAGCTAGAATTCTGAGTGAAGAAATTCTTAAAAATAATGGACGTCAAGGGCTTGCCAACTGCCCAATTTCGGAACATACATTGACCGCAAGAGGGGATGAGTTGAATGTCCCATCTTGACATAGAAATTGTCAACAATTAACCTGGTTCTTGGCAAACCGGCGAAATCCTTTACGGTGTGTGTGGAGATCCGTATGAGCAGTGGTTTATTTTTGGTTCATCTCTGCGTCCGAGTGAGGGTTAAGCTTCTCAGTATAACGCCACGGTGTGTGGCGCATTTCATATAAAACGTTGCTCATTATAACGCTCATACACAACGACGGCACCAAAAAAGTATCACAAAGTTGCTGTGGGTCGTAACACGCCCCCCTCCTTCC
Source organism: Molva molva (assembly GCA_900323295.1). Taxonomy (NCBI): domain Eukaryota; kingdom Metazoa; phylum Chordata; class Actinopteri; order Gadiformes; family Lotidae; genus Molva; species Molva molva. Next base: position 26,823 of record OOFG01111193.1, read on the forward strand.
TAGAACTTTCATCTCAAAACACTTTTTTTTTTATCTGTGTTCGAATTACGGCTGAAACAGTGGGTTCACTGACACTTCAACACCAAACCCTTACCATAACTGGGTTGATTGACTAGCGTAAAACTCAATCAGCTGGACTAGGTCCAGGGAGGTGGAGCTGGACTAGGTCAAGCTCCGCCCAAATCGACCCTCTGGCGACGTCGTCAACGACGTCGCATCGACGCTGCCTGGACGTCAAAATGTTTGGTGGGTAGTGATGTAAATTAATTTACTCTATGCTTTATTCAGACCACATGTTTCAAGCTAACATCAGTACCTCATTGGATGACACATTTGTAGCGCTAACACCAGTCCTGAATAGCTTCTTCTTCTACACATAGAGTGGTCAACACAACACCATATACCGTTTTAGGGGTTTGAGATAAGTCAGACACTACAAACATGGCCTCTTTGCCATTTCCGCCTAAGCCAAGACAGGCCGAAGGGCTACCTGGGTAATTAGAACCTGTAGGCGGGGCTTATTTACCATTCCGCATATTTCCAATATAAACTGAATTCTTACCTGTGTTCGAGAGATGCTTCATGAACCACCTCCTGAGCGCAAGCTCGTTTACCTTGTGTCTCTGAATAAACCACGTGTTGAACATTTTCCACTCTCCGAGTCATACCAAGCCTGTCACAACGATACCACAAACGATTAGATTTCGTTTTTCATCAATTGGCGAGCAAGCCAGGAGGACCGGTGTTATGAGCCAACTGGTTTCCGAGCTATCTGGTTCCCGAACGCGTGCATGTGACATGCGTGATCGCGCTTTCCCCAGATAGCGGAGTTCACATCAGCAGATTTGTCGCAATTCCACGAATTTACTACCCGTATTTTGTACTTTTCATCTCATGTTTCCTGCTGTAAATAGGCATGGCTTGCAGATTTCCACATTAAAGTAACTTACAACCCTAGTGATGATCTAAATTAATGTATCCTTACTTATCAAAAAAGAATGCATTACAAAATACAAAACTAAAATTACAAGTCTTCAGTGGATTCCCCCACGCTACCATGAAATACTGTTTATTAGAAAGCCATGAGTAATTAATCCATTACTTCACTATCCGGGGAACCTTTTGGCTTGGGCTGGTTTAAGACAACTGGTTACCTTTTTGCATGTTCACTCAATATACCAATCCGACGGGAGGAGCTCGAACCCGTGGGATCAGCGTTTGTAGGGGCCAGGGTCATTTACCCTAGGCGGACGTTTAAGTGATGACTGAACGGTCCACTGGTGTTTACCAGTTAGTCTATTCAATAAACTAATATAGGAGAACTCACGGATCCTGTAGGATTACACGTTCGTACGGACAAATAAAATTATGTCGACTGCATTTATGGATAAAATCAATAAAAAACATAAAAACAGCTGTAGCATGAAGCTAGAAACGATCGAATGTGCACAACTACCTAGGAGTAATTGAAAATTGGTACCATCATTTGATAAAAAGCGCTACAAATTGTGTTTGTATCCCCGGGGAATTAACTGTTTGTCTGTCTGCTTTATCTGTTGATTCTTTGGAAATTTGTATTTTTCTTTGTTGCTTTCTGCATCCATTGTTCTATCTCTCTCTTTCCCGCTCTTATTTCCCTCTCACTTTCCCCCACCTCTCTCCCCTTCCCCCTTTACTCCCCTTTCACACTCCGTCTCTACTTTTCTCTCTTTTGTTTTCTCTCTTTTCCTGCTCTTATTTTCCCCTCCACTTACCCCCTCCTCTCTCTCTCGCCTCTCTCCTCCAATCTCACTTTCTCTCTCTCCTCCACTCTCACTTTCTCTCTCCTCCACTCTCACTTTCTCTCTCTCTCTTTCTCTCTCTCTCTCTCTCTCTCTCTCTCTCTCTCTCTCTCTCTCTCTCCCCCTCTCTCTCTCTCTCTCTTCTCCACTCTCTCTCTCTCTCCTCCACTCTCTCTATCTCTCTCTCTCTCTCCCCCATCTCTCTCTCTCTCTCCCCATCTCTTGCTCTCTCTCCTCCTCTCTCTCTCTCCCCTATCTCTCGCGCTCTCTCTCTCCCCATCTCTCGCTCTCTCTCTCTCTCCTCCTCCCTCTCTCTCTCTCCCCCCACCTCTCTCTCTCCCCCCCCTCTCGCTCTCTCTCTCTCTCTCCTCCACTCAC